>JACEEZ010010525.1:140000-142500 GCA_016584305.1 Chionoecetes opilio
CTTTCCGCAGCCTCCCGTCACCTGCTTCACACTCTTTCGGTGCTCTGATGTGGATAGAGAAATCCGGAACCCCGTACGGCTTGGAAAACCCGGGTCTCCGGATCTGATCCCCGGACGGTGAAAAAAAAAAAGGTTGAATGCCGGCTCGTGCACCTACCAGGTGCCACTGATCAGTGTCTGCAAGCTGGTGGTGACAAGTTCAGCTTTTGGGGGTGAGCGAGGTTCCCTTTCACTGGTGGGCCCCCAACTCCCTTCGCCAGCCCTCAAAACTTCAAAATCTTGGGGCCAAAAGGCGAACCTGCGGTTCGTCCTCACCCTTTATCGCCCCTTTAGCGAGAAAAGGAAAGGGCCAATTCTGGTGGGAACCCAAAATTTTCCCTTCCGCACGTAGAAAGGGCACACCCGTTTGGGACCTTCTTGGGGCTTTCGGGACTTAAACACTCTTTAGCCCGCGTGGGAGTCTTGGGGGCCCTTTCCCCTATTGTGGTGAACCTTGAAAAGTCCCTTTGTAGAGTTTTTAAGTAAACCTGAAAGGGGTAACCTTTACTAGGGTTTTCCCGGGGTGTTCAGTTTTTTTGGGCCAAATCGGGCCAAAGTTTCTGGTTCCCCCCTTTTACCGAGCGGACTGGGCTTGGGGGACATCTGGAGTGGGGCACGGGTTTCAAAACTTGATTCCCCTGCGGCCCCGGGGCCGGGGGAACGCCCCCCCTTCACAGCCCGGACCCAGCTTTGGGAAGGGACCTGCTTGGGCATGGACATTTTTGAACCCGGAAAATACTTCCCCCGGGATCTCCCTGAATTTTTCCCCCGCCTTTCCCTCCCCCGAAAATCTGCGTTTTACTGCATCTCATTACGCTGGAAAAAGCAGGGCTTTCACAAATAGACCCTGAAGCCAGTTTTCAGATGAGGGAGGCCCGTCCATGTGGTGATAAAAGGGGGCGCAGGGGCAACCCCGTTTTTTGTGCAACACGCCCTATACTCCCGAAAACTTGCGTCCCCCGCATCTTCTCCAAAGGGCGTGGGGACCACCCCCTTTCCCCCCCCGGGTTGGGGCCCCAGTTGGTCACCTTGACAAAATACGATCAGTTTAGTTCCCGGTGGAGTCGTATGTCACCCGCAGATCCCTAGAGAAACCTGACCCCCCTTTAACGCAGGGCTTCAGGTGGCCCCCGGGGGCCTCTGGGGACAAAGTGCCAAAAAGGTTAAAACCCTTTCCCCCTGGCCCCCTCTGTCACTGACAATGCTCCTCCCTGTTTAACCTTGGGTGCAGTTTCCCATAGCTGTCGGGCACCATCGCCCCGGTTTTTGTCCTTCCTTTTCCCCTTTGTAAACCCAAACCCCAATATTTTGGGTACCCTGGGCGGGTACGCCCTATAACAAAAATTCCTTTTTTTCCCAACAATTTGGCATGCCCAATTTTTCCCATGTAAAATAGAATTCTAAAAACGGGTTTTTAAACTAGTTCCCTTTTTTTCATTTTTAGCAAATTTTTACTAGCCCAAAAACGAAATTTAAAAACTATTTTTTGCAAATAAAATAGAAGTTTATTTTTTTGGGGATTTTGCCCAAAAAGTGCTCAAAAAAAAAAGTTGAAAACGGGACAAAAATACCTTAAAATTCAATTTTTTCATTAAAGAAAAACCCCCCCTCCCAAAATTTGAAATAATTTCACTTTTTTTTTTGGACCCAAAGGCTTTCCCTAAATATTAATATATAAAATTTTATATTTATTTTAATAATAATATATAATATATATATATATATATAAAATTTAAAATTTTTATATAATTAATAAATAAATTTATTTTTTAAAATATATATATAAAAATTTTTTAAAATATATTAATATATAATTATATAAATATAATAATATATAATTTAAAATTTTTATATTATAATATATATAAAATATATAAACTAAAATAATATATATATTATATAAAATAAATTATATTTTGAATATAATAATATAAAAATAAATATATGTATTATATATATAAAAATTTTATTATATAAATTATAATAATATAATATATTATATAAAAATATATTTTTCTATATAAATTAAAATAAAAATAAAATTTTATATATTATAATATATAAAAATTTTATATATATAAAATAAAACAATAATATATATATAAAATTTTATAAATAATAAATATATAATTTAATAATTTTATTATTATATTATATATAAATTTTAATTTAAAAATATAAAAATTTTATTATAAAATTTATTAATATATTATATATAAATTTTTTAAAATTTATATATTTTTATATATATATAAAATATAATTTTATTTTATTAAAAATTTACTATATAATATATATATATTTATATAAAAATTATATATATATAAAATTTATATATATTATATATTATATATATTAAAATTTTATAAAATATATATAATATATAATTTTAAATTTTTTTAAAAAAAATATTAATTTTATATAAAATAATATAATATTTATATATTTTTATAATTTTTAA
>JACEEZ010010525.1:150000-242500 GCA_016584305.1 Chionoecetes opilio
TAAACCAAATCTACAGAAAAGATGTCGTGAAATAGGAATTACAAATGTATGGACAAGTAAAAGCCTCATTGATATGATAATTGTTAAATCACAGCTATCATCTAATGACACTCCTCGCGATGCTACACAATCACCCCCCATACCCCATGAAGCTATGCAGATACCCTCCTCCGACGCCACTCATGAGGATAACCGAGACCAGGATGGGGTGGACATGCTCGAAATTGTTCGAAAAATCGAGCTGATTACATCAAAATTAGAAACTGAAGACATGGAGATCGAATTATTGAACACTGAAATGAAAACAGCCTACCATACGATCGAGCTACTCCAGCAACGAGTAACTGAGCTGGAGAGGTGCTGTGCTGAACAGTGCTGCGGGAACGGTAATCACCACTCATCGGAAGAATGCTCTACGCCACCTAACAAATGCCTCCTCCTCGGGGACACTAACCTACAACCGATTTTACGCTCGGACCTTCGAAACAGCAGTTGGGTCAGGACCATCTTGGGAGCAAACATGGATTTGCTCAGAAATTGGGTGAATGAAAAATTTGGCAAGATTCCTTCCGAGTGTGTAATATGTAATGGCATCTACGATATACTTCAAGAGAAGTCGCCCATAACAATACTAGACAACTTAGGTTCACTGATCAGCGATCTGAAGGAGAAAAACAGCAATATGAAGGTATATGTCTGCCAGATTGTGCCATCACCCATGTCTCACGAAATTCAAGCAAAACTTGAAGATAATAATGAACATTTAACTAAGTGGGGTGAAACTAACGGCATATATATAATCAAGACTGCTCCTTCATTCAGACTCGGCACAGGACGACTTTTGCTTTTACAAGGAAAACGAGTTAAATGACTCCTAACCTATGCTAAACAGACTGGGATCAATAAAGTTATTTATACTATCAAAAAGCAGTGTCCTGAATTTCACCTTTGTACTAATTGGGAGGAATTCAAAAGAATTACTACCACATATAAAGTGCAACGGAATGAAAAGCGACACGCAGGTCAAGGCAATCCCACACCACGCACTGAAGCACCTGACCGAGCGGTGGCTCGTACGAAGCTGCCTTACGCGTCCACAGTAGAACAACTCAAAGTGGTCATTCCTACGTCCGGGATATTTCCACTCAAAGAGGTCCCTGTCGCCCCTCTACTAATTTTATGGGATCATCTCGCCCTCGCACAACACCTGCACTAAAAGCTCCCTCCCACCTCACATTTACTGGTACACGGAAAAAAAACAGGTAACAGGTTGGAGTAGCGGGGAAGGTGTATCCAGCTCCAATACTTACGCTGCAGCTTTGAGCAGAGTCCCGGAAGAAAGAAATCAAACGGCCTACAATTATTCCCGTAATTACACTTCAGTGGTGAGGAGATGGAACAGAAAACACTTACCGCACAACTGATACACCTACTCCAGTGTTTGAAACACAGGAAACATACAATAATACTCACAATATGACCAAACTCATATAAATAGGTACAGTACGTCTAGAAGCCAATTAGTGAACAAAAGTTATGAGAGGAAAAATGTAGGGTTACGTCACGTCAGAGCTGAATCAAATTCCTCTCGTGACTTCTGGCATCTAGCTAATAACATCTCTAACAATTTTTCTTCTTCATCTTTCCCTCCTATGCTTCACCCAGCTGTCTCATCTACTTCTAAAGCTGAACTCTTCGCTCAAACCTTTGCTAAAAATTCCACTCTGGTTGATGAAGGGCTTGTTCCTCCTTCTCCTCCACCCTCTGACTATATTATGCCTGTCATTAAGATCCTTCGGAATGATGTTTTCTTTGCCCTTTCTGGCCTAGATCCTCGGAAGGCTTACGGTCCTGACGGAGTCCCTCCTATTGTTCTCAAAAACTGTGCTTCTGTGCTTGCACCTTGCCTGGTCAAACTTTTCCGTCTTTGTCTATCTACTTCCACCTTTCCTTCTTGCTGGAAGTTTGCTCACATCCAACCTGTTCCTAAGAAGGGTGACCGTTCTAATCCTTCAAACTACCGTCCTATAGCTTTGACTTCCTGCCTTTCTAAAGTTTTGGATCTATACTTAATAAAAAGATTCTTAAGCATCTATCTGCTCATAATCTTCTATCTGATCGTCAGTACGGTTTCCGTAAAGGGCGATCTACTGGCGATCTTCTAGCTTTCCTAACTGAATCTTGGTCATCCTCCTTTAGGGGTTTCGGTGAAACTTTTGCTGTTGCCCTTGACATATCAAAAGCTTTTGATAGAGTCTGGCACAAATCTTTAATTTCCAAAC
The DNA here is from genome assembly GCA_016584305.1 of Chionoecetes opilio. NCBI lineage: Eukaryota > Metazoa > Arthropoda > Malacostraca > Decapoda > Majidae > Chionoecetes > Chionoecetes opilio. Next base: position 152,283 of record JACEEZ010010525.1, read on the forward strand.
TACCCTCATTCGGTTTCTATCCTTCTCTCTGTAGCTTCATCTTAAATTTCCTTTCAAACCTTTCTATTGCAGTTACTGTAGACGGACATTGTTCTTCTCCTAAATCTATCAATAGTGGTGTTCCCCAGGGTTCTGTCCTATCACCCACTCTCTTTCTATTATTCATTAATGATCTTCTAAGTCTAACTCAAAGCCCTATCCACTCCTACGCTGATGATTCTACCCTGCATTTTTCAACGTCGTTTATTAGACGTCCAACTCAACAGGAACTAAGTGATTCACGGAGAGATATCACCGAGCGCCTAACTTCTGATCTTTCTATAATTTCTGATTGGGGCAAAGCAAACCTTGTTTTGTTCAATGCCTCAAAAACCCAATTTCTTCACCTATCTACTCGACAAAACCTACCAAACAACTATCCCCTCTTCTTCAATGACTCTCAACTGTCTCCTTCTTCTACAATGAACATTCTAGGACTATCCTTTACTAAAAATCTGAACTGGAAATCTCACATCTCATCTCTTGCTAAAACAGCTTCTAAGAAGTTAGGTGTCCTGTGGTGTCTGCGTCCTTTTTTTTCTCCCTCCCAATTGCTTGCGCTCTACAGGGGCCTTATCCGCCCAAGTATGGAGTATGTCTCACATGTTTGGGGAGGATCCACTCATACAGCTCTCCTAAACAGGGTTGAGTCAAAAGCTTTTCGTCTCATCAACTCCTCTCCTCTGACTGACTGTCTTCAATCTTTAAATCACCGCCGCAATGTTGCTTCTCTTGCTCTCTTCTACCGTTATTTTCATGCTCACTGCTCTTCTGAACTTGCTAACTGCATGCCTCCCCCCCTCCCGCGGCCTCGCTGCACAAGACTTTCTACTCATTCTCATCCCTCTTATGTCCCTCTTCCTAATGCAAGAGTTAATCAGTATCTTTACTCTTTCATCCCTTTCACTGGTAAACTCTGGAACTCTCTTCCTGTTTCTATTTTTCCACTTTCCTATGACTTAAATCTTTTCAAAAGAAGAGTAACAAGACACTTCCAGAACTAAATTGGCTCACCCCTTTTTTATTTTATTCGCTTACTGTCTTCTTTATAGGGACTGGCAACTAAGCGGGCTTTGTGTTACCAATTTATGTTGTGCCCTTGGCCAGTTCCTTGTGATGTAAAAAAAAAAAAAAAGGTGTTATAACTGGTGAGTTTAACCAGTAAATAGGCGTTCACACCTAAGTGTGAAACGTGTTCGAGTTCGTATTCCGTTCAGTTCTAGAGTAAAATTATTATCATATAGCTAAACAAACAAGACAATTTTTCGTCATGTTCAGGCAATTGTAGGGTATAGGGTAACAATAGTTTAGAAAAGTCTGTTTAAAAGTGTAGGTAACAATATACTTATGCAAATTTCTTCAATTTTATCTTAACAAAATGATTGCTCGTTACAGTCAGCTGTACAAACTTAGCAGGGTTTTCTAAAACCAAATGGTCAGATGGTCATGGTGATCTGGTCTTTAAAGTTCAAGGTGATCCTCTTGTAGCCTTGTGATGTTAGTTTAGGGTGTGTTTGTGGGCGTATTATAATGGGCGGGCAAGGTTTGGGCGGGAAGGTGTGTTTTTAGCCATCAAGACTTGCATTATATTGTACTGCTTCTCTTGGCGCGGCTATCGTGGCTATCGTGGCTATCGTGTTGATAAGGTGATGGAGATATGAAGGCTGGCGCGGCTATCAGGCTGTATCGTGGCTATCGTTATCGGTATCATGGCTATCGTGTTGATAAGGACATGGGAGGTGAAGGCTGGCGCGGCTATCGTGGCTATCGTGTTGATAAAGATATGTGTGTCTGACCTAAAGAGCGAATCCGCAGTTCTCGTCCACTATTACCGCCGCGGCCACGGGTACGGCGCGGGCCACAGTGGTCCATAGAAGCTAATCTCGGGCACGCGGGACTCGAACCTAGGATCAGCGCATCAAGGTATACCCTGGGCACGTTTCTATAGTATTCAGCGGGAGACACTTAGCGAAAACACGTCCAAATATTCCATTTACCGGATCAAAATAAAGTCAGTCCTTTATTTCTGGGAGAATATTACGCTGAAAGGCTAATATGGCGGCAATGTATTATCGTCTCGCCTATATTTATCACTAACAATACTATTAGTACCACTAATATGCCATAAATAGGGTATTTAAGGGTAAATCTCGCCTTATTTCCCATTAAATAAGTCTATAATATATCTTGGGTAAACAACAAACATGGCGGCCCGGTTCGTGATTGCTGATTGGCTGAGAGATGTAGCCAATTTTGAGAGATTTTTTAATACCTTTCCAACAGTATGCGTTGATTACCTGTAGCTTTAATAACAACCGAGATAGGTCCTATATTTTGCTCAAATTTGCAGTTTTTGGCGTTGTGTGAAAAAGTGGGGGCGAATTTTGAAGAAAAAAACATTCATAAAGGTTACCTTAATTTTTTAATAGCTTTCCAACGATATGCATTGATTTTCTGTAGCACGAATAGAAACCGAGATGTGCAGCTTTTTCCGGAAAAGATTTCACCCCCTAACCCTCACTGAATTGATCTGTCTGTAGTAAAGTGTTCTCGTTCGCCGCTTCGCGCCTCACTCGAACAATCATGTACAATTGAACTATTGATTTGATCACAAACTATTGTGTGGCATATGCCAACGTCTGGGTCACAAGAGCCGCCTGTGTTAGAACTACAGCACATAGGATGATGAAACATTGAAACTTTTGAAACATTTAATAATAACCGCAGAAGTACAATAATGTTTTTTTATAACTTAGAAGGCCAGCCTTTATAATAAGCAGAGCTTTTCAGGCAAAGAAGGCGAAGATCGATGGCGAAGAAGTACTTGCCGCTGCAAACATTAAAGGAAACTTTTTGACGGTCGAACATATAAATGTTCAGTCCTTACTGGGGAGTATGGCTGAAATAACATTGTTGATGAAAAATAGAAATATTGACATTTTGTGTATTAGTGAATCGTGGCTTCTACCTAATCTCCCAGATTATTTTGTTAATATACCAGGGTATAAACATTTTCGATGCGACAGCAGGCGTGGAGGCGGTGTTTGTATTTACGTAAAGAACGTCTTATCAACCAACTTGATAAACCTAAGTGTCCCCAAGCAGGCGGGTATTGAAGATATATGAATAACAGTACAATGTCGAAAGTTACCCGCTATCATTATTGGGTGAATGTACCGACATCCTAAGGCTCCTGTCGCCGTTTTTTATTATATACAAGATATTTTTAGAATATTTTATATGAAATATTAGGCATTATTTATTCATGATGACTTTAATGATAACTTATTTTCTCGTGATCACAAAATAACTAATATGATTAAGAATAACAAACTAACTCAAATAGTTGATAAACCAACTAGGCTTACTCCTACGTCCTCGACATTGTTAGATCTTATTATTACTAACAAACCTGACTCCATAATATATTTTTGTGATGTTGTGCCGGAAGAAATCGCTGATCGTGACCTAATTAGCATTGCTGTAGATATTAGTAAACCTAAAGACCGTCTGTTATCCGCACTTTTCGTCACCTCGGTAACTATACTAAAGAAGCATTTTGCCTGAAGCTCTTCCAGAATATACAACATTTTAATATGATTTTACAAACTGACGATGTAAACAACCAAGTTGATATTTTTACTATAAATTTTAATAGCTGTTTGAATGACTGTGCTCCCTTTTGTTACTAGATACATTAAAAGACCGTCTGCACCATGGATGAACGAATGACTATTCGGGAAGCTATATGAGTCTCTTAGAAATGACTTTCGTAATAAACTAAAATGTGATCGATATAACATTGCCCTACAGGAGCAATATAAACAAGAAAAGAAGCGTGTTAAAACCCTCATTGAGGAGGGTACAGCCACACATTATCATAATGAATTTCATGAAAGTAAAGGTGACACTTCAAGGACATGGAAAACTATGTAATAAATTGTTCCTAATCGCATAAATAATTATATGGACGATAACTTCGATAATATAATCGATAAAGCTAACGAATTCAACTTTTATTTTGCAAATGTTGGTAAGAATACGTATGAAAGAATTTTTTAAATCCTCCATGGTGAAAACGTGCCATATCTTAATGATGCAAATGTCAATTTAGATGATAACAGTTTCAGACCTCATCCTGTAGATACTGAAACTGTTATCCTAACGATAAAAAGTTCAAATAAAACAAGCTCTGTAGGTTCTGACGGTATTCCCATGAAATTTATTAAGGATGTTCTTTATGTTTTAGCCTTCTATCTTACTTGCATTATCATTAATTCTATTGTTACAGGTGTTTTTCCCAACAACCTGGAAACATGCATTTGTAATTCCCCTCTTTAAAAGCGGTGATGTTAATACTGTGAGTAATTTTCGACCAATCTCACTATTACCTATCATCTCTAAAGTACTAGATAACGTAGTTACTAATCAGCTATACAATTCTTGGAGTCCAATAAACCTTTATCTAATACTCAACACGGATTTCGCCCAAGACTATCGACAGAGACTGCTCGCACTGTCATCACAGACAATATATTCAGTAATAGCGCGTTTTCGCGACCGTTCTAGCCCAGTCCAGACTGGCTCATTCCGGGACGGACCCTGTTTTCGTGAGGCGGACTAGCCCGGGCTGGCCCAGACTAGACTAGTCCAGGCGAGCGACCAGGACCGCCTCGGCCCGGTGTGAGGAGAACTGGCGCATGCGCACTACAGTAATCGGGGAAGACGTCCAGGAGCTTCTCGTGCTGCTGATAAGACATGAAACACCATGATGGCCGACCACAAGACTAAATTAATTTAACAAAAAATGACAATATTTGTAATTTGCAGGAAACAACATCTTGGGAAATGGATGTACCGTCTATAACACTATAGTCGCCACTGCACTAATGTCACCAGGCACCATATATTACGAATTTTAGCATCACTACAGACTTGTATATGCCACTAAAGACATGTATAGTGTTATGTAGATAATGTTAACTACTGTGCACGTCTCTTCATACGTACAAGTCTGTAGTGATGCTAAAACTCGTTATATATGCCCCCCTGCGACATTAGTGCAGTGGCGACTATAGATAGTGTTATTGACGGTAAATGAAATGAGATTTCATAATTAAATTTTTCATAATCATCCCTGCTACTTATATTCCCATTGGGAAGTTAAGTAGCAGGGATGACTATTAAAAATTAGGCTGAAAAATACGATATAAAAATTGTAACAAAATCAGGCAATATTTTGTGTAGTGATTAAATTTATCAGAACAGTTTGCCATTACGTTATTTTCAAGGAAGTATAGAAGCGCCAGTCAGTAGTAAACCGAACCATTGAGACCTCACTATTTGCACAAAGCAAAACTTGCATGATAATAGGGCTAATAACACGTATTCCACCAGTAAAAGGCCTGCTATATACGAAAATCCCCAGGTAGTGGATGCCAGTACCTATATATATGATACATGATGGTTATATAGGTTATATATAGTAAATGTTTGACATGGCTGCGACAGGTCTTGCAATATTGTGTTGCTGGGATTTTTTCTCCGTCCAGAGATTTATAAACCTGCCTCTCATCACACACATAATGATGTGTGATGAGAGTCAGGTTCACCTTTCATATGCCAACTAGGAGGTTATTACCTGAGGCAAAGACTACTGTATACTGGACTTGCTACTCGTGCCCCGCGCCAATCCGCCCATGACCAGTGGAGGCTAGTTTTGCGATTCCTGACATTTTCGAACATCACTCCCATCTCCCTTCCTATGGTTTATCTGTATACATGATATACCGTTATCTTCGTAAATGTTTGTTCTATAATATTATCAAATAAAAAACAGTAAAATACACTAAAGAAATGTCATTATTAGAGAGTGAAGAAATATGCATGAACTCAATATTCATTTAAACTCTTCGCTATTTAATATTTTGCGAGAAAACATTTTACATGAAACATAGCAATAGAAGCGGATTTTCATTAGCTTTCCATTGATATATTTTGTCTATTGATAAATGAGTTATAACCATGCATAAATTAGCCTTAACTAAAAATATGACATCAACAATCAGATCGGCAAGTAAAAAAGGGTTCCATGAATAGAGTAGATTATGGTTTATAAGTATAAATGATACACTGTTATCTTCGTAAATGTTTGTTCTATAATATTATCAAATAAAAAACTGTAAGATACACTAAGGAAATGCCATTATGAGACTTTGAAGAAATATGCATGTACTTAATATTCACTTAACTCTTCGCCATTTAATATTTTGGTTGTAAACGTTTTACATGAAACATATCAATAAAAGCGGAATGTTATTAGCTTTCCATTGATATATTCCGTTTTCTGATAAATGAATTAGAACTATGCATAAATTAACGTTAAGTAAAACCATTACATCATCAATCGGGTAATTTTCCCGATTGATGAGGTTATTTATTTAGTTACCGCTAATTTATGAATAGTACTAATTCATTTATTAGAAAACTAAATATATCAATGGAAAGCTAATAACATTCCGCTTCTATTGATATGTTTCAAGTAAAATGTTTTCGCGCAAAATACTAAATGGCGAAGAGTTTAAGTGAATATTAAGTTCATGCATATTTCTTCAGAGTCTCATAATAACATTTCTTTAGTGTATTGTACAGTTTTTTATTTGATAATATTATAGAACAAACATTTACGAAGATAGTGGTATATAATTTATACTGATAAACCATAGAAAGGGAGATGGGAGTGATGCTCGAAAATGTCAGGAATCGCAAAACTGGCCTCCACTGGAAATAGCCCAAACTGAGTAGCAAGTCCAGTATACAGTAGTCTTTGCCTGAGGTCAAATTAATAACCCTTTGGTGTGTCTTTGGGGGGGGAGGGTAAGGTTTGCAGGATGATAGGACAGCCCACTTGATCCCTCACGCAATAGGAACGACGAATGGGACGGGGCCAGTCTAGATGTGTTTTCGCGAAGATCAGTCCAGTCTGGACTAGTCCAGACTCGACTGGACCGGCCAGGTAAACGTCGCGAAAGCGCGCTATAATATGGACACTAAGAAACTTACAATTTTGACTTTATGTGACCTCTCAAAAGCTTTTGATAATAGTCATGAGATTCGTCAAGATAATAGTCATGAGATTCTTCTAAATGAATATACAAAACTTAATATTGATTACTTCTGGTTGAAAAGCTATTTGTATAATTGATAGCAATCTGTCCTTCTGAATAACACATTATCTAATCAATTAAATACAGTTGATTGTGTTCCATAGGGCTCAATCCTTGGCCCTATTTAATTTTCTGTTTATGTTAATGACCTAGCTAAGGAAATAATAGATGTATGGTTTTAGTGCAATATGCCGATGATACCCAGTTTCTCCATGCTGACACTATCAATAATCTTGAGAATCTCACCGCTAAAACTGAAGAAACTCTATGTAATGTAAAACAGTATTTTCTTAGAAATGGAATTATGCTAAATTCTAAGAAAACACGTATGTATATTTATTGGCAATAGACAACTTTTGTCACAAATTTCCCCTAACACCGTTATAAATTGTGATGGCGACCATATTCAGCCAAGCACACATGAAAAGAATTTAGGAGTCTATATTGACAGATATATGCTTTTATGGTGTACAGTCTAAGACAAAAGTCGTATCACGGTTTTGTCCGCATATGAAATATTATTCGCAAAACATTATGAAAACCCAAACGCAGTTACATGCTCCGGGTTGGCAGGCCTGAATCTCTTAAGCTACTGTTCAGATAAGGGTTCAAAGCTTCACATCTGCCGCCAATGAGACAATGTCAAAAACAAACCAAGGGTATTTCAAAGTTTCAATACATTTACTGCCTTGAGGTTTCATATTATTCGATGTGGAATGCAAAGTATATTCGGCCCAGCAATGATCGCTAGGATATTTCATCTTTACACCTGGGCCATTGAAGATACATCATTGAACATACATCACCGGCAAGAGTATGGAGAGAGCTAGTCACATGCATCCAACCACCAAGGAGATGAGAGGTGGTATGATCTCCCTTTATGAAAAAGGAGAAAATTGTGAATACATGGCACAAGTATTCGGTATCAGTATGAGGACAGTGGCAAGGTGGATAAAGCGACATGAGGAGGAACGGACAACAGAGACCCGTCACCGTTCAGGTCGCCCTAGGGTCACAACAGAAATGCAAGACCAAGCAATAACAGCAACCATGGAAGCTCAACCAATACGCAGTGCCCATGCAGTTAGGGATGAGCTGCAGCTACCATGCAGCACACGAACAACTGCGCGTCAACTTTGAACGTCTGGTTTATTTGCTCGAACCCCAGCTATCAAACCTCTCTTGACGGCAAGATGCAAGGAGATTCGGTTAGCATTTGCAAGCGAGTATGCTGATATGGGAATGGAATTCTGGCAGAATGTCATTGTTTGTGACGAAAAGGTGTTTTCCTCGGAGAGTCTAGCACCACAATCAGTATGGCGAAAAGTTAACACAAGGTGAGCAAATCCAGTGTATGGTTATAGCAATTGTAATAATCAAGATTTTAACTGTGTCCCTAAGACAATCACTTCATCAGTTTTTCTACATATGAAAAATGGTTGAATTATTGTTTCAAACTAGGCACGTAACAATGCATTTTGCCCTTTTACCCTCCCCCCTCCCCCAATTACGTTCAAATAAACTAGCTTCTCATGTGGTAACATGATATAAGACTATAACAAACATGATATAACAAATAAACTAGCTTCTGATATAACATGCCCCATAATTTCCTCTACTTTTATATTACAGATACGACGAAGGGAATATTGTTGCAAAAAGTAGGAGTGGTCGTATCGCGTGTGGAGTCTGGGGCTGGGTGGCGTGGAGTGGTGTAGGTGAGCTGGTCGAGATATATGGGCGTCTCATCTCTGCAGACTATGTTGACATCCTGGAGGATGTGTTCTTGCCATCTGTGAAGGTATTATTCACGGAGGAAGATGAATTTCATGTTTATCTGACCCAAGATAATAGCCCAATTCACACTGGCCGGGTTGTAAGGGACTGGTTGGTGGCACATCCATAAGTGACACTTCTTGACTGGCCTCCACGATCGCCGGACCTCAACCCGATTGAACACGTGTGGGCCCATATGAGTAAACAGTGGAATGGATAGTACGGACGGGATCGGATGGAGTTACTCGGCGACGTAAAAGTGTTATGGGAGAACCTTCGAGCACAACCCAACGTTCCCCAACAACTTGTCGAGTCAATCGGCCGATTTTTCAAACATGGACTTAGGCTAACCTAAGACAAACCATGGCCTTAGACAGACATTTCAGTTTCCTAAACATTTTTCCGGGGGGTTATATAATATCATTAGACTTGGATCGGGGACAGGGTCGTGGGTGTCTAACAATTCCAATACGATTTTCGTTAGTCTTCGACCAATCTGAGCCTAAACCCCCTTAAAAAACTGATACGTCTGTCTAAAGCCATGGTTAGTCTTAGGTTAGCCTAAGTCGATGTATGAAAAATCGGCCGTATGACACGAAGGCTACGAAAGGTTATCGAAGTAGACGGGAACTCTACAAAATATTAATGCTGTCTTGTGATGTTTTGTCTGTTTCTGGTATGTGGTGTGATTATCGTGGTAGTATGATAATTATGTTAGTTTGCTGATGGACGATGGTGTCATCTAGGTGGTAAGGGTGTGGTAGTGGCGTGCCATGGTTGTAATAAATATTACGTGTATAAGTAGGAATATGTGTCTCTTGTTGCAATAAAGGACTGCTTTACTTGTGAACTCATTTCTCCAGTTTGTATCCTATGATTTAGACATCCCTAGTGATGTGTATCATATAGGAAAGTCCTAAAATTCAACAAATATATTAAGCACCATGTGTGCTTTAGTCATTGCTTCAAAAAGTTTATCTAGTATATGAGTATCAATAAGTAGTTCGAAAAGAGACTGAATATACCAGAGAACGCCATCTAAGAACAAAGAAAATAAGGAAGCTACAAGAGGCCGCGAGACCTACACGTGGCAGTTCCTGCTACTTAACACTACCTACATCCACCTTTCATCCCCATCCATGAAATTGTCGAACCTTCTTTTAAAGCTCCCTTTTGACTCCGCACTAACTACCTGACAACTGAGTCCATTCCAATCATTTACCATCCTGTTTGCGAAGCAGTTCCTCCCTATTTCTTTTTTTAAATCTACGTTTTACCAGTATGCATCTGTTACTTCTTGTTCCACCCTGATTACTAGTCTTAAGAACTTTTCCTACATCTCCTTAATTGTATCCCTATAACCACTTACAAACTTTAATCAGATCGACCCTTACTCTACGCCTCTTGAGTGAGTGTAAATGTAATAGCTTCAATCTCTTTTCATAACTATAGTTACGCATCCCCTGTATCATTTTGGTCATCCATCTCTGCACTGATTCTAATATAATTTATAAGGCAATATCCATCCTGTAACACGGAGACCAAAACTGAACCACATAGTCTAGATGAGGTCTGACTAGAGCCAAATAAAGCTTTAGAATAGTGGTTCTGAACCTTTTCAGAGGCGCCGAACCCTAACGAAAACGTCCGCACACTAGCTGAACCCTCAAATATGGGAGGGAAAAAAACTAAGTACAAAAATTCAAGAAAAAGTGCTTCAAAATTCAATAGTATATTGGATAATAATAAGAACAAATTCCATTTTAATCAATGTAAAAAATGAAAGAAAAACTGCCTCAAAATTCAGGAGTATATTTGGATAATAATATGAAGGAAGGAAGGGCTCAGAAGTAGTGGCGTATATATTGGTCCTTAAAAAGAAAGGGGAATACAGGGGTGAATCCAGGATTGTTAGAAGGGGGGGGGGGGGGGGGAGCGAAGGGAGCCTCAACAGCTAAGGGAGTTTACAATAATAGCCTGCTATTATTAGCACTGCTATTATTAGCACTGCTATTATTAGCACTGCTAAACACATAGCAATAATTGCTATGTGTTTCGGAGGGCCTCAGCCGAACCCCTGAGACTGGCTCACCGAACCCATGTTCAACCACTGCTTTATAATTATCTCAGCATTTCTACTTTTAACACTACTGGTAATGAATCCTAAAACAATTACTCGTGAGGATACGAACTATTATGACGTATGAGGTGTGGTGAGATCGAAGAACTTATGGCAGTGCTACCAACCGTTCGTATGACATACGGCAGAGAGCACCGAAAGGTTAGCTCTTTATCAGATGTCTTAAACAAAATTCATGACACGACTTTTGTCTTTGACTGTACATATCACTGAGTTAAGCAATAAATGTATGGGTATACTGATGTTTATTAATCGAATAAGCGAAAACTTTAACAAACCAACCCGGAAAATTGTTGTGCAGTCTCTTGTGCTCAGTTAAATGAATTATTGTATTGGTATATGGGAATAGGGAGAGACAAGGAGAGGTATCTCAGGAGTCTCGCTGAGGATATCGAGGGCCATTTGAACGCTAATGACCTCCGACCCGCCTATCGAGCCCTGAAGAAGCTCCGTTCCAAGTCTCCATCTCGGGCGAGAGCTATCCGAGCAGCAGAAGGGCGCCTCGTGTCGGTCATGGATGGGCAGATGGCTCGTTGGGCTAAGTACTTTGGGCAGTTGTCCACAGTGGACCATCAAATTGAGCAGCTTCACACCACTGGATTACGGGCAGGATTAAGGACTATTGGTTTGATGACTGGTCTGTACTCTGGGACTGAGAGTGCTGTGAAGTGTGGGGAAGGTGTATCTAGCTTCTTTCCTGTTAATACAGGAGTGAGGCAAGGGTGCGTCGTTGCCTCATCGCTTTTCAAAACGTGTATGGACTGGGTATTGGGCAAAGTTGTAGATCAAAATGATTGTGGAGTCGGTAACCTCGGTAACACCAAGATCACTGATCTTGTTTTTGCTGATGCAGTAATCTTTGCTGGGTCGCTGGAGGTCCTGGTGATGGCTCTCGAGGCGCTGCACAAGAAGGCAAAGCCTTTGGGACTTGAGGTCTTTTGGCTCAAGACCATGGTCCAGGTGTTTGGAGGCTTATTGAATACGATTGAATATATATACTTATTGAATATTACGGCGGATTGACATAACCTACGGTGTTATGGACTCGCTCAGCACGAGTATTTGGTGTTGTCGATACCTGTGCAGGAGGACATAGATATGGATCTTCAAGTCGCTTGTGATCCCTGTCTTACTCTATGGCTGTGAAACATTGAGAGTAAATAGCGACTTGAAGAGATGAATCGATGCCTTTGGTAATAAGTGTCTTCGCAGAATCATGGCGTATAGCTGGGATGATTACGTGTCAAATCAGCGATTGAACTGTGAGACTGAATCGAGGCATATTACCTGTATAGTCCGTCAGCGCCAACTTCGGATATATGGGCATGTGGCACGCTACCTTGAAACCGATCCTTCCCATCGAGTTGTATATTTAAGAGACAATCCGGCGTGGAGGAGACCAAGGGGGCGCTCACAGGGCTCGTGGCTGGGGCAAGTTGATGTTTCCTGTCGAGAGTTGCTTGGTATGGGAAGGGAGCCTGCATGGGGATTTGTGCGTGGTGACCCCCGGGATTAGCTTCGTAGGGTGGGTGAGGCCACGCGCTCCCCGGCGTATGCCCCCAATGATCAATGATTGATATATGGGGCTCAACATATAAAACTCTACTTCTTAGCGTTCAAAAACTGCAAAATTTTGCAGCTAAAGTAGCTATTGGGGGAGCTAGAAAGTATGATCACGTTACTCCTATTATAAAAGAATTAAAGTGGTTGACAACTAAAGACAGATATATTTATGAAAAATGCTCCACTGTTTATAAGGCTGTCAATGGGTAGTGGTATCTAAAGTTTTCCACTGTCAGGGAAAATACAGTAAGTACAACAATGCAGCTAAATGACCTTTATATGCCAAGAGCCAGAACAGACTCTGGTGCCAGAGCCATCACTGTACAAGGGCCTAAACTATGGAATAATTTGCCTACTTGCATTATTAATTCTGGAAATCTGTGCACTTTTAAGTCTAGACTTAGAAATTTAATTTTAAGTGACCCTTAGTGAACTTAAAAGTGTTTTCACTTTTCAAATAGCAATTGCATATTTTATTATTAGTATTTGAAATATATTTTAAGTGACTTTTAGTTATACTTCCAATATCTCTTTTGACTGATTTTTTATGTAAAACCTTTTATATATGTGATTTAGATTTTTTCTTTTTTGGTATAAGTATAGGGCATATATGATGTAAGTCTTAGAGAATGACCATGTTGCATGGAAATAAAGAAATGGATTTATTTATTTATTATTTCATTTATTTATTCACTTTCTTTCTTTCTCTATCTATCTGCTGATCTGGGGCATGTATAATTATTGTTTTAAGTTCTCAGCGAACGTGGACACTTATTTTGAAAGCGTGCACACTCGAGAAATATTGAAATAAGGTAATCATATGAAGCCTTTCTCTCCCTCACCAATGAGCTGAATTATAGGAGAGAGGAGAGGAAGATACAAAAAATAATAGTGAGGATTAGGAAGAGGCGGTATTTCAGGGAAGATTATTTGGTGGAGATTATGGGTCAATCTTTATGTAATAAGTTGCCATCGAGTCTAATTTCTAAGGGTTATGTGTTTGTCTTAATTAATTATTTTTTTCATCCACTTACTTATCTAGTTATTCTTCATTATTGTGAATGGTGTGGTAATTATTGTTATGTTATAGTGATAATTAGCGGGTTTTCAATTAAACACCAGCCTACAAATACATATCGCTACCTTCCCAGCGATGTGCAGTATCATATAGTTGGCTATTGTAATTTTATGCATGTATTTTTTTTGACACCAAGAAAACACTTCAGAGTTGCTCTCATGTACTCTATATAGCATTTTGTAAACAAGCTTTATATGAGTTGAATTTGTAGCCTGTAAGGACAATTACAAAATATAAGGTTTGCGGAGAACTAACATGAAAATAGCTATTACGTACGCATAAAATAAAGTGGAATAATATGCTAAAAGCCCAATGGAATATTATTGAAGTAAGTTTATAATCACGATTCCAAGGGGAAAATATTTATCATCGTACAGTTTTCATTGAATACCCTTAACTTTACCAAGTAATTGGCACCATGAAGTGCTCAATGATATATTTTTCTATGATATATTGCAGGTGCACGATGTTGCGATTTGATTACAAGCACTACCTAGAGTAAATGACTGGTCTGTACTCTGGGACTGCGAGTGCTGTGAAGTGTGAGGGAGGTGTATCCAGCTTCTTTCCTGTTAATCAGGAGTGATGCAAGGGTGCGTTCTTGCCCCATTACTTTTCAACACTTGTATGGACTGGGTATTGGGCAAAGTTGTAGATCAAAGTGATTGTGGAGCATCCCTCGGCAACACAAATATCACTGACCTTGTGTTTGCAGATGATGCAGTAATTTTTTTCGGAGTCGCTGGAGGTCCTGGTGATGGCTCTCGAGGCGCTGCACGAGGAGGCAAAGTCTTTGGGACTTGAGGTTTCCTGGCTTAAGACCAAGGTCCAGGTGTTTGGAGGCTTACTAGATGAAACAGTACAGTCTGTTCATGCGTGCGGCGAGGACATTGAGATCTTGGAAAGTTATACATACCTTAGTAGCGCAGTCTATAATGACGGCGGGTCACGTCAAGAAGTCTTACGGCGGATTGGCATAGCCCACGGTGTTATGGACTCGCTCAGCAGGAGTATTTGGCGTTGTCGGTACCTGTGCAAGAGGACAAGGATCCGGATCTTCAAGTCGCTTGTGATCCCTGTCTTACTCTATGGTTGTGAGACATGGACACTAAATAGCGACTTGAAGCGACGAATCGATGCCTTCGGTAATAAGTGTCTTTGCAGAAACATGGGGTATCGCTGATGATTACGTGTCAAATCAGCGATTGCACCTTGAGACTGAATCGAGGCCTATTACTTGCATAGTCCGTCAGAGCCAACTTCGGCTATATGAGCAAGTTGCACGCTACCCTGAAACCGATCCTTCCCATCGTGGGAGTTGGGCGAGGAGGAGGAGTTGGGCGAGGCGACGCGCACCCCTGCGTATGCCCCCAATGATTGATTGCTTGACTACCTAGAGGTCTAGACGCCACAGTATTTTTTTCTTCCTGTACTCTTGTTGATAGTGAATAATTTTCTTTGGCGAAACCACATAAATATCCATATGTGACTGATGTAAGAGGTTGGTCCGTTTTACGAGGATATTGCCAGCCATTTTTTGTTATGGTACTCATCGGAAAATGTATCGTCTGGTGCGTATGAAATAACCATTACACGAGGAGGAGTTTTCTCAGTGTGTGTTTCACCGATATATGGAATGTGAATAAAATAATGGAAATCAAAATTTTCATTATATATATTTTTTAGAATATATTAAGTGGAATAAGTATTACATATCAATTTAGATTTTTCGAGCTTTAAACCACACAGAGGCCTAAACTGTACATACGACAATGTTGAGTTATAAAACTCAGGAAATACATTAATTTCATCACCATAACCACCACTACGAGATCAGGCATCATCGCATCACCACCACCACCACGACAACAAAAACAACAAGACCAACAATATCCTCATATCTTCTTTATTATCATCAATATCATTATCATCATAATCATCAACATCATCATCATCATCATTATCATCATCAACAACAACATCAACAGTAAAGTCAACAAGAAACGCATTTTTAGAACAAACATTTTCCTTTAACATCAACATTTACACGCTAACACAGGAAATCCTCCTAAGCAGACAAGATAACGAAAATCCATGTTTCCTATCGATTTTTAGATCGAAAGCTGAGGAAGAAAAACGAAATATAACTCAAGTAGGACTTCTCCACATATTTTTATCTCTAATTCCATATCAGAACATCGAAAGTGTTAGATAGTATAGGATGAAAATATTTGCCAAAAATAAGGATAAAAACATTACAGTAGAGGAGTTGATGAAGAATACAATGAGGACCTTGAGAGGGGGGAGCAAGGGGAGAAGGGGGGAAGAACAGAAGGAGGAGAAGAAAGAACAGAAGGAGGAGAAGAAAGAACACAAGAAGTAGAAAAACTGCGATAACAATACGTGCAGCTTGACATTATTGTGTCGTGTAGAAGTCTGTCTCAGCTCCTTTTCACGGACACAATACCTCTCTCTCCCCCCACTCCCTCTTCCCCCCCTTCTCTCTCTCTCTCTCTCTCTCTCTCTCTCTCTCTCTCTCTCTCTCTCTCTCTCTCTCTCTCTCTCTCTCTCTCTTCTCTCTCTCTCTCTCTCTCTCTCTCTCTCTCTCTCTCTTCTCTCTCTCTCTTCTCTCTCTCTCTCTCTCTCTCTCTCTCTCTCTCTCTCTCTCTCTCTCTCTCTCTCTCTCTCTCTCTCTCTCTCTCTCTCTCTCTCTCTCTCTCTCTCTCTCTCTCTCTCTCTCTCTCTCTCTCTCTCTCTCTCTCTCTCTCTCTCTCTCTCTCTCTCTCTCTCTCTCTCTCTCTGTATTGCTTCTGATATTTATTTCCATCTACGCTTACCTTTCCTGCATCCCCAGGCACTAGTACTTTCTTCCTTCTTTGTATCCCTCTCTTCTTTCCTTCTTATCATATCTCCATTCTTTCTCTTCCTTCATCTTGCCCTAAAGAAAAATCTTGCTATTAATTAATGTTCTAGGCATTCGTCATGTTCTTTCTATTTCATTATAGTCGCCGTCGTTTTCTGCTTCCTCCTCCTCCTTTTCCTCATTTCATAGAAATGTTCTTAAAGGGAAGTAATCAGATTTTTCTTAGAAAAAAATACTCTGATCAAAAACTGCCAGCATGGCTTTTGTAACAAACGTTCTTGCCCAACTAATTTGCTGGACTTTTTAATGACCTATACAGCACATAAGACGAGACTAAAACAGTAGATGTAATATATCTTGACTTTCAGGAAGCGTTTAATAAAGTCCTTCATAAGCTCTTATACTTATGAAATATACCATACTTATGAAATTAAAGTCGCAAGACATAATTGAAAATATTCTCAAGTGTCTTGAAGACTAGTTTTTGCGAGAGAAGGCACTGTATAGTGATAGATGGAAAAGCATCTAGCTGACGAGACGTTATTAGAGGTGTACCGCAGTGATCTATGCCAGGTCCTGTACTTTTCTTTGTCTACTTCCTATACGATATTGATAAAGGCCTCCTCACCCGTAATATTTCAACATTTACCAATGATTCTGAAATAACGAATAAAGTAATTTCGCCTGCTGATAAAATGAAATTGCCATCTGACCTTGATCCCTTAGTTGGGCGAACAAGTGGAAGATGAAGTATAATACCGATAAGTGAAAAGTTATGCATGTAAGAAGTTATAATGATTGAACTAATTACTCAAAATAATATCGCAAGAGAACTTCCCAATATTACACAAGAGAAAAATTTGAGGATGGTTGTAAGTAAAGACCTCAAGCCAGTAAATATTGTTCAGAAAATGTTATGATAGCTAACAAGTTTACTGATTTTACCGGAAGGACTTTCGTATGTAAGTCTGAAAAAGTTATTCGTCCACCTTTGAATGTATTCGTGGGTCCTTATCTTGAATTATGTGTTATGTTATGGTTACCCCACGATAGAAAAGATATGGAAAAGTAGGTAAAATAATTCCGCGCTTGCAAAGCAAGCTATACTAAAAACGACTGAAGTAACTGATCTTCTTTAGTTTGTCACAGCGTAGGTTATGAGGAGACTTGATAGACCCTTATATAATGTTCCATGGCTTTGAAAATTTAAATATAAACGACTATTTGATTTTTTTCGGAAAAGCACGACTCTTAGTAATGTATACAAGATCATTGGCAAACGGTCGCATTTGTTTTCCTTGTTACATCATGAGGGATAGGCTAAGGACAATAAGTAACAAAAACTGAAGCACATTTTCCTTGACAGGTAAGTAAGGTAAAGATGGGAGCATACGCTAAGCTGCGCGTGGCATACGGTGCTCATCTCCGTGGCATTAGCCCTTAGAGCCTGTGGTGGGTGAGGACCCGTTACCCCGGGACACAGGGCTAGTGTGACTCCCGGGTTACCACAGTTACCTTCCCCAGGTTACCCCAGGTACCCATTTATCAACCCCGAAAAGTAGGAAGAACAGCTGGGTAGGCTGGTCACCGGCTTGCCCTGGCCCGGGATCGAACCAGGGCCCGCAGATTCGTAGACAGGCACGCTAGCCACTGCACCACGGAAGCGACAGGATTTCTTGATAGAGTATTTAATATTTGGAACTCTCTTCCAGCACAAGTAGTTAGTAGTAACACTGTTGAGGTGTTTAAAAATAGACTAGATCAATACTTAGCATCAAACTCAATTATTTCCCTTTAGCATGAATTACATTTTCATTTTTCTTTCCTAGTTATCAAATTCCATGAAAGTATTTCAATACTGCATAGTGCTTTGTTCTCCACTTTTTTTCCCGCCGGCTTCGGCCATAGGGGGTGGGGTGGGGTGATGAGGTTCCTTCAACTTTGCGATTATTTTGTTTTTAACTTATAGACACTATAGTGGTAGAAAGTAGTCACACAGGCAGCCCCGTTTGGTCGAGTAGGGCTGTTTTTTTCCTTTGTCTTCCTTTGTATTCATGCACGTCCTCCTCCTACTCCTCCTCCTCTATCTCCACTTTATACTTCTCTTTCTCCTCCTCCTTCTCTTCCTCTTCTTCCTCCTCCTTGACTTAGAGTGAGCGCACGTGCCTTCTCTTGAAATAACCTCAAAACTCTCCTCCTCTTCTCCTTCTCCCCGTCTGGTCAACTTGTGTGTTCTTCTTTTTCTTCTTTCTTTCTACTCCTATTTTTTCTTTTTCTTGTTTCCTTCTTTTACTTCTTCTTCTAACTATCTTTATTCTTATTATTCTTATATTTATAATTATTATAAAATGTTTGGTATTATCATCATTAGTATTATATTTATTATTATTAGTATTAATATTATTATTACAATAGTAATAATAATAATAATAATAATTATTATTATTATTATTATTATTTTTATCATTATCAATATTTTTATAACCATTTATATTATATATATTATTATATTTTTAGTTGTGATCTTTTGTCTGCTTTTATTCTGTTTTCGTTATTTTTTTTCTTCTTTTCTTCTAATTTATTTTCTTAATTTTCTCTACACAAAAGGTTATTACCTCCGCCAACGAAGTTGGAGGGGTAATGTTTTCATCCCGATCTGTCTGTCTGTCTGTCTGTTTGTTAGTGTACAGGATTTCTCGAAAAGTTACCAATAGATTTGGACCAAACTCAGTATACCAAGTCTATTTGGTAATAGGAAGAACTGATTTAATTTTGGATGAAATCTCTTGACAACTGTTGCCATGGCAACCAATTGATGAAATATTCGGCCGGAGGTATGCGCTCATACTGAGTGCATATATATATATATATATATATATATATATATATATATATAATCACAACTGTTGCCATAGCAACCAATTGATGAAATATTCGGGCGGAGGTATGCGCTCTACTGAGTGCCCCCCCTAGTTGAAATATGTATTTCATTGTACATAATATGGTAATTCAAGTCTACTATTGTGTTTGTATGCGTGTGTTGGGGGGGGGGGGTACACCAACAGTCTTGTCCACGCGAGCTGGACTCGCGATCACCATTTTCACACTCCCGGAGCGAGCTTGGAGCTCATAGTGACCGATATTTGGGTAATGCTGGGTCCTCACACACCACACACCTCCACTCTTTGCTCAAGGGGGACAGTAACCATCCGAATTTGTCAGTGAAAAATCCTTTGGAGTGAGTGGGGATTCGAACCGGCTAACCACATAATGGCGCGTCAATGCTTTACCCACTGGACCAGTGGCAGTTGTGTGTGTGTGTGTGTGTGTGTGTATTTACCAAGTTGTGTTTTACGGGGCCTAAGCTGCATTTGTGTTGTCCCGTCTCTGTATCTACATTTATTCAGTCTTCCCTTCAACTGGTGCACATTCTTTGCCGATATCACCTCCTCATTTAGTCCATTCCAAACTTTTACATTAATATGAGGGAAGCTGTACTTCTTTATGTTGCTCAGCTCTCTCAATCAATCAATCATTGGGGTCATACGCCGGGGGGCGCGTCGCCTCGCCCACCCTACGACGCCACTCCCGGGGGTCACTACGCGCGAGTCCCCATGCAGGCTCCTTTCCCATACCAAGCAGCTCTCGACAAGAAACATCAACTACACCCCAGCCACAAGCCTTGTGGGCCCCCCCTTGGCCTTCTCCACGCCGAATTGTCTCTTACAGATACAACCCGATGGGAAGGATTGGTTTCAGTGTAGCGTACCACTTGCCCATATTCCGCAGTTGGCGCTGACGGACTCTGCAGGTAATAGGCCTCGATCAGTCTCACGGTGCAATCGCTGATTTGACACGTAATCATCCCAGCAATACCCCATGATTCTGCGAAGACACTTATTACCAAAGGCCTCGATTCGTTTCTTCAAGTCGCTATTTAGTGTCCGTGTCTCACAACCATAGAGTAAGACAGGGATCACAAGCGACTTGAAGATCCGGAACTTTGTACTCCTGCACAGGTACCGACAATGCCTAATACTCCTGTTGAGCGAGTCCATAACACCGTGGGCTATGCCAATCCGCCGTAAGACTTCTAGACGTGACCCGCCGTCATTATGGACTGCGCTACCAAGGTATGTAAAACTTTCCAAGATCTCAATGTCCTCACCGCACGCATGAACAGACTGTACCGTTTCATCTATTAAGCCTCCAAACACCTGGACCTTGGTTTTAAGCCATGAGACCTCAAGTCCCAAAGGCTTTGCCTCCTCGTGCAGCGCCTCGAGAGCCATCACCAGGACCTCCTGCGACTCAGCAAAGATTACTGCATCATCGGCAAAAACAAGATCAGTGATCTTGGTGTTGCCGAGGGATGTTCCACAATCACTTTGATCTACAACTTTGCCCAATGACCAGTATATACAAGTGTCGAAAAGTGATAGGGCAAGGACGCACCCTTGCCTCACTTCTATATTCACATGAAAGAAGCTAGATACACCTCCCCCACACTTCATAGCACTTTCAGTTACAAAGTACAGACCAGTCATCAAACCAATAGTCCTTGCAAGAATCCCGCGAAGTCGCAGAAGATCCCTGAGTGACTCACGATGCACTGAGTCAAAAACCTTCTTGAGATCAACATAGGTTGCAAGTATCCCCTGTCGAAACTCACGTCGGCGTTCCACCAGGACACGCAGCGCTAGGATACGGTCCGTTGTTGACTTACCAGGCGTGAACCCAGACTGCTGAGGTCTCTGATGCTTCAGCAGATGACTGCGGATCCGTATCAGCAATAGATAGGCAAGCACCTTGCATTGCACGCTGAGCAGTGTAATACCACGGTAATTTTGCAGTCCTGACAGTCCCCTTTCCCTTTCCAGATAGGGACGACCAACCCCCCTTTCCATTCAGGAGGAATGGTACCTGATTGCCACACGGCAGTCAGGACAGTATGCAACCCGCTGACCATGGCCTCACCCCCAGCTCTGAGGAGGTCCGCAGTGATATTACAAACACCAGCAGCCTTTCCACCTCTCAACTTTGCTACATCCTCTCTGACTTCGTCAAGAGAGGGTGCGGTTTCGTCAATGGGAGGATCGGCATCCACTGTCCGTAACTCAGTGGTGTGAAGCTGCTCAATTGGAGGGTCCACCGTAAACAACTGACCAAAGTACTCAGCCCAACGAGCCATCTGCCCATCCATGTCCGACACGAGGCGCCCATCTGCTGCTCGAATAGCACTCCCCCGAGATGGAGACTTGGAACGGAGCTTCTTCAGGGCTCGGTAGGCGGGACGGAGGTCATTAGCGTTCAAATGGCCCTCGACATCCTCAGCGAGACTCCTGACATACCTCTCCTTGTCTCTCCCCAGGAGGGTTATAGTCCTGCGTGACAGAGCCCTGTGCTGGTCCTGGTTCCCAGCCACCCTGGCAGCGCTACTCTCCTCTATATTTACCAGCGTCTCCGTCGAGACAAAACCACGCCTTGACCTTGGGCGCTCCCCAATATACTCCTTGGAAGCCTGGAGAGTTTCACGTTTGAAGGTATCCCACAGTTCTATAGGACCCTCGAGGTCACCGAGGACATCAAACCGATTTGAGAATGCCACAGCATACTCATGGGCACATGTCAAGTCCTTCAGTTTCTCAAGATGAAACACAGTATGGCTACCTCATGAGATTCTTCTGGATTTGACATGAAGCTTAAGTGTAGCAACAAGTCTGTGATCTGTTCCAAAGAATTCAGCACTCCGGTAAACCCTGCAGTTCTGGAGGATCCTCCAACGAGTACTAACGAGGACGTGGTCGATCTCCATAGGTACCCCTCCGGCATTACTATACCATGTCCAGCAGTACGGCTCTGGTCTCTGATACCAAGAACCTGCAATTCTCAACCTTCTGGACCTCGCAAAATTCAGAAGCAGAGAGCTGTTAATGTTTCTGGTACCGGAGCCATAGGGACCAACACATAACTCGTAGCCATCTGTCACAGGTATCTCCTTTCTCCTTATTTATTTATATGTCCTCTTGTGTTTCGACCTTCTCTTTGTTTCCGAGTCAGTATTTTCTCATTGTCTTTTCTTCCATCCTAGTTATCAGTTTAAAAATTGTTATAAAGCCTCCTCTTTCTCTTCTTTGCTCAAGTGTTGGTAATCTTATCTCTTTCAACCTTTCCTCATAAATAAGTTCTTCTAACTCTGGTACCATCTTTGTTGCCATTGCTCTGTATCCTCTCGAACTTTTTTACATGCTTCTTTTCTTTTTATATGGAGACCATACAATGGCAGCATATTCCATTTTTGGTCGGATATTTGTAGTAATGAGCTTTCTCATCATATTTTTGTCCATGTAATGAAATGACACTCTAATATTCTTTAACATCTTGTACGTATCTCTGAATATTTTATATAAATGTTTTTCTGGTTGCAGGTTATTTTTCATTATCACTCCCAGGTCTTTTTCTTCATGAACCTTTGTAATTACTAAGTTTCCCATCTTATATGAACATGTATGTCTCGCTTTTTCCAATTTCCAATTTCACATGACACTTTTTCACATTAAATTCCATTTCCCATTTTCTGCTCAATTCGTAGATCTTGTTCATGGCATTTTGTAGTGTTTTACAATCTGTATAGCATTTTATTTTTCTTAATAGTTTTGCATCATCCGCAAACAAACTTATATAACTATTAATTTCATAAGTCATGTCATTGATATAAATCATGAACATTAATGGTGCCAAAACTGATCCTTGTGGTACCTGTAAAAGATTGTAGACTCAGAGCAACAGTTGGTAGCGGCTCCACGAGAATCCTTATGCTGCCAGATATTTACTCTAAACACCGCCCATGGAGAAAGAAACTCACAGTATATAAGTCAGACAATTTGAATTTTGGAGTTTAATATAAAATAAAGCTTCACCATATGACAGCACTTTGGGATAAAACTTAGCTACTGCAGGGATGGTTCCAGCACGGTGGTGGCCACGAAGGAGCGTGGGTAGTATATTCCGTGCAGGCCGTAAAGGTGGTGAAGCAGCGGTGCAGGAGCGTGGATGGTAGAATCCGTGCACACTGATGTGCACGGTTTAGATGGAAAGGCGGCGATCCCAGTCCCCATTTAAGGCGTCGTAGGTGCGTGATGGCCGTGGCTCACGGTCCAGCAACGACCAAGGTGGCAGAGGAGGGTGTAGGAGGAGAGGCCCTTGGAGGACGGTAGATGGTAGGAGGTGAAGGCTCTCTCCAGTCCCCAGGTGTTCTGCCTCGGCAAGGCAGTCAGTCAGTGTTGACGACTTGGTTTGGAATCGAGTCAAGGAGATAAAGCAGGACAAGACCTATGAAAATAAGCCCCGAATCAATAAACCAATAAATCATATCACCGAATCAGTAAATCAGTGAAGAGACGAGGGCGAAAACTGGATAGGTAATGGTCGTTAAATAGTCATTCCTTGACACTTAAATACTTTTCTCCATTCAGAATTTTCATCCTTTACTACTGTTCTCCTTTCTCTTCCTCTCAGATAACTTTCCATCCAGGTTTTGATCATTCCTTTGATTCCTCCAATATTTTCCAATTTCTAAAGTAGTCTCTCATGGGGAACCTCACCAAATGCCTTTTTTAGATCTAAATAAACACAATCTACCCATTCATCTCTCTCCGTTGTTGTGCAATTTCTATTGAGTAAAAGCTTATTAAGGTGGTCGCACATTATCTCTTTTTCGTGAAACCATACTGCCGGTCTGTTATTATACCTTCATTATCCAAATATTCCGTCCATTGGTTTTTTTGTTTTTTTCTCACTTATCTTGTAGTGTGCTAGTCAATGACACTGATCTATAATTCAATTGTTCATCCTTCTTTCCATTTTCATATATCGGCACTATATCCGCTCTCTTCCACTCCTTTGGTACTCCTCCCGTTGTTAATGAGCACTTGATTATATCATATATTGGTACGACCAAATTGTTGGGTATTGGAAACCTTGATTAGGAAAACACTTATTGGGTTATATTCCGTTCGTTGATTCTCTTTTGTTTGTCTGAGCATCTATACTGTATTGTTGATGTAAAAGGTTTATGTTTTGGCGGCATCATCACAATAAAGAACAAGCCGGCAGTCTGGCGTTTATTTGGCCTTATCTTGCCCAAGTTGCAACAATTGGCGACGAGGATGGGATTGACCAGAGCCAGACCAGAGGTAGAGGAAAAGATTGACGTGAGTTTCCCAGAAGGCGTGTCAAGCCGGGTCCTGCCAAGCTGTGAGATCATCACTGAGATGGACGTACTTGTGTGGCGTCTACAGGCGTGAGCCTGTGCCACTCATCCTGACCCTGGGTGAGGCTGACAAGTTTGTTCTATGCTTTTGGTATTTCTGTGCCTGGATTTCGTCATGGCCTCACAGGTTAAGATTGACTCCTTTGACGCCTCCAAGATTTCCCTGGAGCTGTGGTTAAGTCTGTTAGAGGCTCATTTTGCTCACCTAGAAATTACGGAGGAAGCTAAGAAGAAGAATGGCTTGCTGGTGTCAGTTGGCACGGAGACATACAGTGTTTTGGGTAACCTTTGTGCACCAGATTTACCTCACACCAAGTCTTATGATGGTTTAGTAGCAGCTCTGAAGGGGCATTATGATGTAAAGTCATCGTATCATCGTGGTTTGCTGGCGTTCCAGCAGAGAAAGAAGAAGATGGGTGAAACTTTGAATTTACTGTATGCTGATCTCAAGGCTTTGGCGAAAGACTGTAACTTTGGAGAACAATTTTATCAACGGGTTAGGAAGCAGTTGTTTATGGCTGTTGAACATGAAGTATATTTTCCAAATTTAGTTGCAGAAAATATAGATTTGCAGAAGATGACTTCTGCTAAGATTGTAGAAAGGATCCTTACCCTAGAGAAGGCTTTTGAAAGTGAAAGGAGTGAAACAGTTCCCATGAAAGCATTCAGTGTCGGATCTAGGAAGAACAGTTGTAGGCATTGTGGTTTTCCTCATGACAGTGATAAGTGTCGGTTTAAGGACTTAACGTGTAATAGATGTAAGAAGAAGGGGCACTTGAAACGAGTTTGTACTGCGATGATGAAGGAAGGCCCAGGTGATGATAGAAGTCAAGGTAGACCAGGAGCTAACAGTGGTAAAAGCAAGAGTGAGTTCCAGAGAAGGAAATGGCAGTCACAGTATGTTAAGGTTTTGGGTGAACCAGACGAGCAGGCTAGTACAGAAGAAGAAAGATATGGTAATTTGTCATCAGTGAGGGAACAAATATATGCAGTGAAGGCAGAGGAGTTCAATTTTGAGATAAATGGAAGACCAGTACCCTTTGAGATTGACACTGGTGCATCTGTTTCTACCTTGTCCCGTCACTGGGTTAAATTGTTACAGCTTCGGGTTAAACCATCCAGGAAAAGATTAAATGCTTATGATAAATCTGCTATTCAAGTGAATGGTAAAACAGCTGCATCAGTCAGATATAATGGTTGGGAGAGTGTCCATTCCTTCTATGTTGTAGATTCCTCAAATAACAATTTGTGTGGCAAGGACCTCATGAGTAAGGTTGGCATTTCTCTAGCTGGGCTAGATGAAAGTTCCAGAGTAAATCAGATTGTAGATACAGAAGGTTTATTGGATACGTATTGTGTTGATAATGGCAAGCCCATCTCCAGCATCGTTGCAAAGATTCGTGTCAAGCCAGATGCTTCTCCTAGGTTTGTAAAAGCCCGTACTGTTCCCTATTATTACAGACAGATGGTTGAAGATGCTCTAGGTAAGCTTGTGGAAAAAGATGTACTTGAGCCTGTTTCTTGTAGTGAATGGGCTGCACCCATTGTATCAGTGTTGAAGGCTGACAAAAAATCAATACGGATTTGTGGGGATTAAAATGAGCTTAACAAACAAATTCAATGTGACAGATATCCAATACCAAAGATTGAAGAATTGCTGTCAGTGATTGGAAAATGTAAGGTGTTTTCTAAAATTGATCTTCACAATGCTTACTTGCAAATACCAGTGGATGAGAAAAGTCAGGTTTTTTTGGTAATTAACACTCTGAAAGGACTATTTAGATACAAAAGATTACCTTTTGGTCTTTCATCATCGCCAGGAATTTTTCAGAAGTTTGTTTCACAGTTGTTTGCACAGATGGAAGGTGTAGCCGCCTACTTAGATGATATCATAATTTGTGGTAAAAATAAAGATGAGCATGATGAGAGATTACTGAAGGTACTCCAGATTCTACAAGACCATAATGTCAAGATTAATTAGAGTAAATCAGTATTGCATGCAAGGTCCATGGATTACCTAGGCTACCATATATCAGGTGAAGGAATCACGCCTTGCCCTGAGAAACTAAAAGCTATTGTGAATGCTCCTGCTCCAACTTGTGCAGCTGAAGTGCACTCCTTTCTAGGCATGATTATCTACTATTGTAAGTTTGTTAAGAATTTTTCATCCAAGTTGTCACCATTGTATGATTTATTGAAGAAGGGAGCTACATTTCGATGGACTGATGTGGAGGAGAGAGATTTCCAGAGTATCAAGGATGATTTGAGGAATTCTACACTGTTAACTAGCTTTGATGGAGAATCTTCCTTAATTGTGGAAGTGGATACATCTCCTGTAGGTGTGGGTTGTGTTCTCTTACAGAACAAACAGGGTATAGAGAAGCCAGTGTATTTTGCTAGCAAAAAGTTGTCATCAGCTGAGAAGAATTATTATCAAATTGATAGGGAAGGTGTAGCTCTAGTGTTTGCTCTTAAAAGGTTTAGGTATTTTTTGCTTGGAAGACATTTTGTTGCTAGGACAGACCATAAGCCCTTAATTGGACTGTTCGGAAAAGGAAGGCCTGGTCCTTGCAATGCAAATTCTAGAAGACAGCGATGGGCACTGTTGTTGTCCCAGTATGATTATGATCTAGTGCACAAGGGAGGGAAGGACAATGTAGTGGCCGACGCCTTAAGTAGATTACCAGTTGATGATGATTTTGAGTCCAGTATTCCTGCAGAGTATGTAAAATTAATAGAATCATTGGATTTCGATGATATTTATTTCCATGCCATCAGAAACCTGACCAAGAGGGACCCAGTGCTTAGTCAGTTGATGAGTTGTCTAAGATTTGGTTGGAGTAATGAAATGATGCCTCTATTAGCGGATTATGCCGCAGTGAAATCTGACTTGAGCCTGTATGATGATGTTATTCTGTATTGGAATAGAGTGCTAGTACCAGTGGATCTTCGTTGCAAGGTACTTGAACATTTGCATGTTGGTCATAATGGCACCAATTCTATGAAAGCTGAGGCAAGCATTTGGGTTTGGTGGCCAAGAATGGATCAAAATATTGAGGAAGTAACTAAATGTTGTGATATTTGTTTCAAGAATTTCAGTGCCTCAGCCAAGCCAGTTCTTTCCTGGCCCAGTGCAGGTTCACCATGGTCTAGACTACATATAGATTATGCTGGTCCCCTGGACAATAAGTATTTTCTTGTGATAGTAGATTCTTTAACAAAATTCCTGGATGTTCGTGTAACTAATTTCATAACTTCTACTGCTACTATTGACTTGCTCAGGAAGTCATTTTGTAATTTTGGATTGCCTAATGTAATAATTTCAGACAATGCTCCGTATTTTGTATCCCAAGAGATGCAGCATTTTTTTAAGAAGAATGGTGTCAAGCATGTAACTCCTGCTCCATATAACCCTTCATCTAATGGACAGGCTGAAAGAGCAGTACGAACCTTGAAGGAAGGATTGAGGAAATTCCGTAACGGCAGCTTAGATACTAGAGTCTGTAGATTTCTGTATAATCAGAGAAATACAATCCACTCAGTAACTGGCAAGTCACCAGCTGAGTTGATGTTCAACAGAAAATTTAAGATAACCATTGAGTCAGTTAAGCAAGCGCCATCAAAAGACAAAACATTAGTTCAGCTGAGGGATAAAGTTTTCTGTGATGAAAGTAAACTCTTCAAGGCTGGTGATGCTGTCTTTGTGAAGAACTATGGAAAAGGAGATTCTTGGGTGAATGGAGAAGTTGTGGAGGTGCTAGGATTAAGGAATTACAAGGTTTGTGTACAAGATTTTGGTAAAATAGTTTGGAAGAGGCATGCAGATCAAATCATGCACAGGTACGTAGTCTCTCCAGGTCAAGAGAATGTTGTGGATGCTTATAGCACTAAGGTACCAAATACAGGATGTAGTTTTCCGGTAAGGGTAGATGACACAGGTGCTGCAGGGTGGTGCCGTGGGGAGAATTCTAGCCATGAAGTAGTAGATGTAAATGATTTCCCTGATGATCAGCTAGGGAATCAGGCAAAAGATGATTTCAAGTCCCAAGATAGGGTGTCACTCCCTCAGACTCCTGTTCTGAGGCGATCGGAGAGAACTGTGAAGCCTCCAGATCGGCTCAATCTTTGAAGTGTAATGATTATGTAGTTTTATTTTGTTTTTATATGGGTATTCAGGATTACTTCATATAAGTTCTATTTGTTTTCAATGGCTATGTTTAGTTTTCTAACCACCCCGTAAAAAGTTGAGTTTGAAGGATAATGGTTGCTTCTTCATTGAAAAAAAATAAAGGGGGAGAAGTGTTGGGTATTGGAAACCTTGATTAGTAAAACACTTATTGGGTTATACTCCGTTCGTTGATTCTCTTTTGTTTGTCTGAGCATCTACGTATACTGTATTGTTGATGTAAAAGGTTTTAGGTGGCATCATCACAATAAAGAACAATCCGGCAGTCTGGCGTTTATTTGGCCTTATCTTGCCCAAATTGCAACACAAATGCTTTCTGTAATCCTTTAAAACATAACCCTTACACTCCATCTGGTCCTATTGCTTTCCTCTCCTCCAATTCCTTCAACAATTCACAAACTTCCTCCCCCTTTATTTTTAAATTCCACTCCTTCAAGACTTTTTTCATTCCTTGTGGTTCGCTGAATTTGTATTCTTTAGTGAATACTTGATGGAAATTTTTTATTCGAAATTTAACTCATTAATTATCTTTGGATATTCATATATTTTATTTTCTTCTTTCAATCTCTCTAATTTGTCCTTATGCTTGATTCTTCCATTGATAAATCTATAAAACAGTGTGTCTTCTTCCTTACACTTTTCAACTCTATCCTTCTTATAACTCTTCTCTTCCTCTGTCCTTATGCACATATTCATTTCTTGCTAATTTATAGTCGTCTTTATTTCTTTGTGTCCGATTTCTCTTCACTCTCTTAAATGCCTCATCCCTTATTCTCTTTGCCCTCTCACATCTTTCATTAAACCATTCCTGCTTTCCCTTTTCTTTTGGTGTATATAGTGGAACATGTTTTTCAACTCCTTTCTCATATATACACAGAAAAATGTCATATTTCACTTGCACATCATTCACTCTTTTCATTTCTTCCCAGTCAAGTATGGAGAAGGAAGAGCTTAAATAGTGAGTCTACAAATATAAGTCAGAAATAAATAAACACAGACTATAGTGGCAACCTATGTACCACCCAGAACAAATACTTTGAGTAAGGAAGAACATGAGAAAGTATTAGAGGATACCTTAAGTACTTAAGCAAATTAATCAAGAGTAGTAAAAACGTACTGCTGTTTGGAGATTTTAACTGCAAGGAAGTAAAAAATGGCAGACATTTGAAGGAGGAAATAAAAATGCTTGTGGGTGTCGTATCTGCAATTGTTGCTATTGCATACGAACTTTCTTGTGTTCCTTATCTTCTGGCATAGTTGGGGTTCAAGGAACACGATCTCATTTCTTTCCATTATTATATAACATATCTTATTTATCATAATACATAGCTTCATTTAAGTCATGCGTCACTTCCTGGCTGATTCCTAATTCAAAAAACATCCTACCACTTGAACATTCTAACACATTCAAATTGGCTGCATTACTACCTAAATTAATTTACTGACTCACCGAAACAAACCTTCCACTTACCTTAAAAGCTAAAAGTAGCCCATGGTTAGTCAGAGATATAATGAGTCAGTTTTGTCTCTGTTACATCTTATATAGGCAATCTTTCTTTAAGGTATTTGGTAATTATCAGTCGTCCTCACTAAACTTATTTTCTATATTATTGGTGCGTCTAACTTGCTACACACGCCTTCATAATTACTATTGGTCTTTTCTTCCTTCAAGACACATCCTTACATCTTTCATAAGCTTACCATTTCTAAGCTCCTCCTCCCGATGCCCTACACAATATTTTAACATTCACAATTGGCTATTTGTCTCCCAGGTCCCGCCTTCAAAATACATTCAAGAACTTCCTTTTCTGTCATTTGCCGAGAGCTACATAAGTCACGCCCACACAAAAATTTCTCTTATACAGGGGGATGTCAGGGTATTTGGTGTGGGTATAGTAGGAGCAGCGTCATCTGTTACTCTCTGTTTACATTTACCCCCACATCTGGTTTCCTGAGTCCCTACATTTCCCCTCTCTTTCTTCCCTACATCTGGTTTTCTCTTCCTCCTCTGTTTACATAAACAACCTTTCCCGTCTGACTTTTCTCTAACCATTTTCCTCTTCTCTTATTCTTCATTTATTTTATTTCTCCTATCCTGTTTGTCTTATTAAGGAAATAACATAACGCGTAACGTCGCGTTGCATGATGTTGCGAAGCGGCTGCAACAGGGGTATAGATTGTTTAAGTTGACAATGGAAAACACGATGACTCAGTGGGTGACAAAAAACACAAGATATAGGGGATATGACGAACTAGGAAGATTTGACCTAGTGTTTACCCGTGGGCCGCTGCAAGCCTTCCGGAAGGCTCTGCTGAGCGACTGCGGCAAGCCTTCCGGAAGAGCATTTTTCAATTGCATACAAATACAAATAGGGGTGGAGAGGCAGCTGGTGTTTGTAATATCAGTCCGGAGCTGCTCAAGGCTGGGGGTGAGGCCATGATTCGCGGGTTGCATGCTGTTCTGACTGCCGTGTGGCAATCAGATACCATTCCTCCTGACTGGAAAAAGGGGCGGGCTGGTCGTCCCTGTCTGGAAATGGAAAGGGGACCAACCGGACTGCAACAATTACAGCGGTATTACACTCAGTCTGCCAGGCAAAGTGCTTGTCCATCTACTGCTGACACGGATCCGCAGTCATCTGCAGAAGCATCAGCTACCTCAGTAGTCTGGGTTTTCACCTGGTAAGTCAACAACGGACCGTATCCAAGTGCTTAGTGTCCTGGCGGAACGCCGACGTGAGTTTCGACAGGGGATGCTGGCAGCCTATGTTGATCTCAAGAAAGCGTTTGATTTAGTGCATCATGAATCACTCTGGGATCTTCTGTGACTTCGCGGGTTGCCTGTAAGGACTATTGGATTGATGACTGGCCTGTACTCCGGGACTGAGAGTGCTGTGAAATGTGGGGAAGGTGTATCCGGTTTTTTTTCTGTGAATACAGGAGTGAAGCAAGGGTTCGTCTTTGCCCCATAACTTTTCAACACTTGTATAGACTGGGTATTGGGCAAAGTTGTATATCAAAGTGATTGTGGAACATCCCTCGGCAACACCAAAATCACTGATCTAGTTTTTGCCGATGATGCATTAATCTTTGTTGAGTCGCTGGAGGTCCTGGTGAAGGCTCTCGAGGCGTTGCATGAGGAGGCAAACCCTTTGGGACTTGAGGTCTCCTGGCTCAAGACCAAGGTCCACGTGTTTGGAGGCTTAATAGATGAAACAGTACAGTCTGTTCATGTGTGCGGTAAGGACATTGAAAACTTGGAAAGTTTTACAAACCCTGGTAGCGCAATCCATAATGACGGCGGGTCACGTCAAGAAGTCTTACGGCAGATTGGCATAGCGGTGTTATGGACTCGCTCAGCAAGAGTATTTGGCGTTGTCGGTACCTGTGCAGAAGGACAAGGATCCGGATATTCAAGCCGCTTGTGAGCACTGTCTTACTCTATGGATGTGAGACATAGACACTAAATAATTACTTAAAGAGGCGAATCAATACCTTTGGTGATAAGTGTCTTCGCAGAATCATGGGGTATCGCATGGATGATTATGTGTCATATCAGCGATTGTACCGTGAGACTGAATCGAGGCCTATTACCTGCATAGTCCGTCAGCGCCAACTTCGGCTATATTGGTTTGTGGCACGCTACCCTGAAACAGATCCTTCCAATCGGGTTGTATCTGTAAGAGACAATCCGGCGTGGAAGAGGACAAGGGGGCGCCCACAAGGCTCGTGGCTGGGGCAAGATGATGTTTCCTGTCGACAGTTGCTTGGTATGGGAAGGGAGCCTGCATGGGTACTTGCGCGTGGTGACCCTCGGGAGTGGCGTCATAGGGTGGGCGAGACGACGCGTCCCCCGGCGTATGCCCTCAATGATTGATTGATAGATTCTCCATACTCCACTTTTCCTACTTTCACCCCTAATTTTGTCAGTATTATAACTTCACTACCTCTTCCATCAACCACTTATGTTCAATCTGTAACTAATATTTTTTCGTCTCTCAGAACTATTATCTCGTTTAAGTATATCGTAGCGGGATTGTGGGAAACAGTGTACACGAAATGTGCAACCTAATGTCGTTCTTTCTAGGCGTTGGTGAGTTACAATACTCGAGTGTACATATAAAATTCGTTGCCAGCTGAACTTTTTTCAGTCAAGTCTAACTTTGAAAAAAACTATTCCTAACCTTTATTGATAGTCTGTATCAAAATCGAACAGGCACTGGTGCGCTTTAATTAATGGCAAAGACAGGGGTAATATTCATGTGCATTTCACATACAACGTTCGAGGGCGCTATACAGACAGAAGTCGGCTATAACACATCTGAAGGCGAGGAAAACAGCTGGCGGGATAAGTGCGTGCCTACTCGTATACTTGTATAATCTTCACACCGACCACATGTCCGCCAGTGGGCAGGCGGCAGATGACAGTTTTTTCTTGTACGTACATACATTTTGTCGGTTGGTACAGAATGGCCTGAACGTGATTCCCTAGGCAACCTAAATATGATGTGGTTGTTATTGGATAGGCATCAATATATGGCAACATGATGAGGGACAAGCTTGATCTATGCAAGCTTCAAAAAGCCTTAACCGAACTCCGTCTTACAAATAAAAGATTATTATAAGCCGCTAAGAATGTTTTATATTCACCAATACAAAGTATCAGTTTTACCAATTCTTTGAATCAAGCATTGCCTTTAACAGAGCAAATAAAACTTTGGCAAAGAACGAGTTTCTTGGTGAGTTCCTATTTATAAGAGAGAGACACACACACACAGAGAGAGAGAGAGGAGAGAGAGAGAGAGAGAGAGAGAGAGAGAGAGAGAGAGAGAGAGAGAGAGAGAGAGAGAGAGAGAGAGAGAGAGAGAGAGAGAGAGAGAGAGAGAGAGAGAGAGAGAGAAGAGAGAAGAGAGAGAGAGAGAGAGAGAGAGAGAGAGAGAGAGAGAGAGAGAGAAGAGAGAGAGAGAGAGAGAGAGAGAGAGAGAATATGAATGAGATAGGGAGAATGAGAGAGAAGAGAGAGAGAGAGAGAGAGAGAGAGAGAGAGAGAGAGAGAGAGAGAGAGAGAGAGAGAGAGAGAGAGAGAGAGAGAGAGTCTTGAAATTTGTGTGTTTTATCATTTCATCGGTGTCCATCCCTCCCTCCAGCCTTCCATCTTCCATTCCTCCCTCCCCATCTCTCCCGCTCATTGTTCGTGGGCACACACACACAGACACTCACTGGTGCGTATATTCCCGTTTTCTGGAACAGTATGTCGCGTTTACTCGTGAACACGTCAGGTTAGGTTACGTTAGGTTATAAGGTCAAGGTAGGTTAGGTTTCCTGTTCTTTTCAGGTAACTTTGTGTGGGAATCACAATTAGCATATTTTCGAGAAAATCCTATGGTTAGTTTTGAAGCTACAGCCAAGCGTCTTCACTTGGAAACCACATACTTGCATAGAGTTAGGGAATATGCAACCGGTGCTCCGTAGTGTAGTGATTAGCACGCACGATTTGCAACTGAGAAATGCCGGGTTTGATCCCCCAGCGGAGCAGAGAAGGATGGGCGGTTTCCTTATGACCCGAGCCCCTGTCCACACAGCAGTGAATGGGTACCGGCATAGACCACTGTATACCTGGACTGCACACGCGACAATGTTTTGAATTGCGGGGCTGCATAGGAGCCTGCGGGGCGCCCGACAAAGAGATATAGTGGTCTATGGACTATCATATAGACTGGTTTATCAGTATATATGATATGCTGTAATCTTCGTAAATGTTCGTTCTATAATATTATCAAATAAAAAACAGTACAACACGCCAAAGAAATGCCATTACGAGACTATGAAGAAATATGCATGAACTTAATATTCACTTAACTCTTCGCCATTTAAAACTTTGCGTGTCAACTTTTATCATGAAGGGTATCAATAGAAGCGCAATTTTATTAGCTTTCCATTGATATATTTCGTTATCTGATAAACTAGTTAGAACCATGGATAAATTAGCGTTAACTAAATAAATAAATCATCAATCAGGTAATTTTCCCGATTGATGAGGTTATTTATTTACTTATATATTTCGTTTTCTGATAAATGAATTAGTACCATGTATAAATTAGCGTTGACTAAATAAATAACCTCATCAATCGGGAAAATTACCCGATTGATGATTTTATCATCAAATCGGGCTACTCAGTAGCCCAGGAGCATTAGTGTTTAACCTGGAAAAAAAGGTAAGAAGCAGATTTTTTCAGGAAAGATACCTTGAGGTCTATCTAGTAACATGGCACAAAGTCCTCTAAAATTTAGGCTGTGGAAAATGTATAAACCAAGATGGCCATAGGATAGAAAAAACTAAAAAAAACTTTGTTACTATTTATCAAAGAGAGATTATTTTGGTCTCTAATCGTATGTCTTTGTGAGTAAGGAGTGTAAATATACCGTTAGAAATTCAATCCAAGCCTTACCTTCAAAATAACCATGTGCTGTTTCAAGAAATGGGTATTCTACCGAATTGCAGAACCACCATTCGTAAACTGGTTGACAGAAATTGCACAAAATTAAATTAACCAAATCATATTCTAATAAGATGCTAATCTCTACAAACTGTGAAACATACAATACATGGAGAAACATACAGGATATATATCAATATCATGAAGCAAATAATTCAACAAACACACCATTGGTCAAGTCTGCCAGGTACCAGATGTGAGTACATTCACATCATAAAGTTTACAACACAATTCTAGTTTGTACCCTCATCTAAATCTATGGTTTGGCTGTTTTTACATGTCCTCCCAATACACGAGGAACACATTTCAGTGCAAAATAGCCCAGCTCAGCAACAACTGCATCTTTTTCCACATCCTACTTTGCAGCCACAAGAGATCATTCGCAAAACCCGATCAGGTGTCACAGGTCGATCTGTTTCAACTGGAAGTAACTTGTCATCTTTTACTTTCTATCTCCATTCAGTAGGTGCCAGCTCATTTCCAGACCACTGCTGCACTGCTAAGTAGGCCAGATATGACTGTTTCCGAAGCATATAGAGGTGGACTGAACTGCCCCATTCAGTTTTAGCAAAAATTGCTCTCCAACTCTTGCCACCTCTTCATGACATAAAGAAGGCTGATAGAACACATCTAGCTTTATGGATCCAGTATTTAAAGCAGGTACAAGTAATTATACTCTTTATCAGAGCAGAGCGCACAGTAGACTGGGATTTACATCTTCATGCTATTAGTGAAATGATTCTGATATTCACTCTTGTCTGTATTTCCACTGTTGAAGTTGCTAATACTGCAGGAAATGCTGATGACTCATACACAGTGGGGAAAGCTGCAGCAGAAGCAATGATACGACGTAACTATGCTGATCAGAAAATGAAGCGAAAGGACAGGGTTTTGTCAATTGGCAGCGCTAGGTCTGAAGCTTCTATCTGAGGTCAGAGTGTGGAAGTCAACGCAACCCTTCTTTTCATGCGTGTGACATGTATTATGAAGCATCACAATGAAATGCGGGATTTTGTTTGTTATGAATTTGGGACCCACTCTCCCTCCCTTTTATATATTGGGATGACTCGCAAAACCACCAAAAGTGTCCTTGCCATTATGCTGAAGTCAAAGGTGAATGACCAATTTATAAATCCCCGATAGCTCACAATTCATTATTGATGGTGGCCACCTCTTACACAGTGAAACTTGGCCATGTGACGCTACATATGGAAAGGTGTGTGACGCCTATGTGACACATGTTCTTAATAATTATGGTAATGGCTCAACAATCATATTTGATAGGTACGACTTCACCATGTCAACAAAAGCAGTATAACAACACAGGAGAGCAATCCAGAATGCATCTGCATATATTATATTTGAGGTGGACATGGTGCCTACACCCTCCCAAAAGTCATTCCTGGCAAACAGTAAGAACAAGCAGCGGTTGATTGGTAAACTCATGAAAAATAATTTAGTCATATGGTGTGACCTGTAAGCAGAGCACTGCAGATGCAGATCATCTCATTGTAGCCACATCACTGACTGCAGCAGCTGGTGACCATGAACGACCAGTTGTAGTTGTTGGGATTGATACTGATTTGCTGGTGATGCTCACTGCCCAGGCAACTAGAAATATGAATATGTTCATGATGTTTAAACGTGATCCACCATCAGTTTGCAGCATAAATAATATTTAATAGGCCATCAGTCCCAACCTGAATTAAAACCCATCTCATGCTCCTACATGCATGGGGCGGCGGTAGCGGAGTGGTTAGCGTCTCCGACTGGCGTTCTCGGCGGCGTTTTACGAAAGCGCGGATTGGCATATCAAAAGCGCGGCGGGTCATCATTGAAAGCGCGGATATATTTCTATCAGAAGCGCGGCTGAATCTATCAATTGCGGTATCAATTGCGCGTTTTTTCACTCACTTCAAAGTCCGATTGTGTAGCAGTTCTTTAATGATCGTTCACCTCTTCCGTTAGCCAGACGTTATCATCTGTTGCCCCCTGCTTACCACGGGGAGGTGGAAGCAGGATTTTGAAGTAGGATATTGTTTTTCGTTCTTTATTCATCACGTTTTTCACTCCTCTCTTCCATAAAAATAGTTTAAATAGTCCTTTATTTATCGCGTTAAAAAACTCAAAGTTACATGTTTGTTCTTGCTGTGAATCGGTTACCTAAACACTTCATATAATTGTGTCTGTTTATTTCCCCAGAAATAAATTTGTTGTATTGTGCCATGGCATACTCTATCCTGTCTCGTTCAACTTTCCGCGTAGTTGCTGGTTTACTGATACTCCTGATTTTAATATAAGTAGCAGTCTGGAGCTTTCCTAGTACATCCATGAACACAAATATAAATGGATGGGATGTATAAAATTGCTCATTGAAATGAGCATGAAAAGATTCGGCAGAATTGTTGGTACGCTTTGTATTTTGAGGGGACTTCAGCCCAAAGCACTGGAGGATATCTTGATTCTGCTGTTACATAATTATCAATCAGATAGTCCGCAAAGCGAGTACATCTCTCACCCTGAGGTGCGTCTGTCATTAATTCCTCGACGAAGCAATCTTCTACATCTGTTGGGTCATAGACCACTGTATACCTGGACTGCACACGCGACAATGTTTTGAATTGCGGGGCTGCATAGGAGCCTGCGGGGCGCCCGACAAAGAGATATAGTGGTCTATGGACTATCATATAGACTGGTTTATCAGTATATATGATATACTGTAATCTTCGTAAGTGTTTGTTCTATAATATTATCAAATAAAAAACAGTAAAACACGCTAAAGAAATGCCATTACGAGACTATGAAGAAATATGCATGAACTTAATATTCACTTAACTCCTCGCCATTTGAAACTTTGCGAGTTAACTTTTATCATGAAGGGTATCAATAGAAGCGCAATTTTATTAGCTTTCCATTGCTATATTTCGTTATGTGATAAATTAATTAGAACCATGCATAAATTAGCGCTAACTAAATAAATAAAATCATCAATCGGGTAATTTTCCCGATTGATGAAGTTATTTATTCAGTCAACGATAATTTATACATGGTACTAATTCAATTATCAGAAAACGAAATATATATGTAAATAAATAACATCATCAATCGGGAAAATTACCCGATTGATGATTTTATTTATTTAGTTAACGCTAATTTATGCATGGTTCTAATTCATTTATCAGATAACGAAATATAGCAATGGAAAGCTAATAAAATTGCACTTCTATTGATACCCTTCATGATAAAAGTTGACTCGCAAAGTTTTAAATGGCGAAGAGTTTAAGTGAATATTAAGTTCATGCATATTTCTTCAGTCTCGTAATTGCATTTCTGTAGCGTGTTTTACTGTTTTTTATTTGATAATATTATAGAACAAACATTTACGAAGATTACAGTATATCATATATATTGATAAACCAGTCTATATGATCCGTATATATATATATATGAATCCGAGCGGCCCTCCGACTTCAGGCCCTTGTGCGACAGGCCGATATTCCGTGCGCAGTCCAGGTATACAGTGGTCTATGGTTGGGTCAATGAAATATAGACCAAATGATAATTTCAGCCACTGGCCTATGTCACTGTTGGTGTCCTTGTAATCCCTACTTAGGCCCAGGTTTTGAATTTTTCGCCACCATGCCTGCCCTAAATGAAATCTGCAACATTTGATGACTGCGGTTGGAAATATATCTCTCAGAACAGTGAGCATGGCAAATTCAAAATCTGCATGTATCACTGAGGCTCCCAGTTACATATTCCTTGCGGAACAAATGTCAATTAAACACTCCCACAGATTTCTATAAATCTCCTCAGATTGACCTGGCAAGAGGGCATACACTAATGGAATATAATGCCCATTACATAATCCATGTATGGTGTATAGTTGATAGAAGAACTTTGGACAACTCTTGAAAGTCCCATCAACGAAGATCTCAGCAGTGTTCGCCAGAAATGCAAGATTAGTTGTACATGAAATGATAACCATGAAATGATAATCCATTCTGGATTATTTTCAAGGATAAAATCTTCACCTTTGGTCTAGTAGTAGTCATAGAATTTAGAGCATGATGTACTTCCTCACGAGTTTTAGGCAATACAGGATTCACTTTCCGTCTTTCTCGGTATAATGATTGTGCTATAGATCTTAGATCACCAGATTCTAGCACATTATCAGAAAATGTAAGCAGTTCCGTTCTAATGAGCTATGAAGGTCTTGCCGTCATGTCATCAGTCGCCTTCCGTTTCACTTGTGCACGTAGTTACTGTCTTTCAAGTTTTCTTTCATCCTTGCCATGGTTATGTTCCAATTGTACCGGAACAATGGCAGTCATTGTGCTGTCTGTTTTAAGTCTACCTTTACATTTCCTGTTGGTACATCTCCAAGAAAGATATCCATCCATCAATGTACTGTCCACTCTGTATATATAATATATATATCCATCGAGCATCAAACACTTCTTGCCTTTGTTGGTCCGGGAAATCGTAAACTCCATAGCGGAAAATTATGACAGCACATGATGGAAGCACCGGACTGACTGGGCACCGTGGTCTCCAACAATTGTGAACACACTGTGAACAACTGTGAACAACTGTGAACTCCAACAACCAACGAGACCACCGAGACAGACACTCGCGGTGGTCTCGGTAAACACCGTGTGAAGCATTATGACACACCGAATGATATTTAATGACATAGCGAGTGAACGGGATTAACCTTGCCGCGCATTTGATAGTGGTGTATAGGTGAGGTTTGAACGCAGTCACTTTTTCGAATCCGCGCTTTTGATATACGCCCGTTCTCGGTGACCCGAGTTCGATCCCCGAAGAAAACCAAAAATTATCTGCACCGTCGAGTGGCCTAAGAACACCCACATGCCCTGCCCATCAACTCTACCTTCGATTGCGAGTGCATTGGAGGACACAGGGGGGCGGCATGAGCCTCTAATCACAGGTGTCACTATAAAAAAAATCCTGCCTGCGCCACCACGGGCGAGGACCAACCATCACACCCCTCAAGGTGTGTGATGCGATAGCCTCCAGAGACTACCATCCGAGCCCTGGATCACCACTGCCTACAGGCGCTATAGGCACAAATGAAAAAAAAAAAAAAAAAAAAAAATGCCTTACCAGGCTGTGATACTGTTTCAGCCTTTTACAATGTATGTAAAAAGAAGGCAGTGTCCATTATTAAAGGCAGGCACGAATGGGGAATGCTGGATGTGTTTTATCAGCATTCTTTAGATCGTGAAGAGGTGGCAAGAGTTGGAGAGTAAGTTTTGCTAAAACTGAATGGGGCAGTTCAGTCCACCTCTCTGGATATACTTCGGTATGTATTGTACATGAGGCAGGTTGGTAGAAAATTTGTTTACTCAAGTGGAGTCAAGTTAGAGAGCCTGCCACCAGCATCAGCTGCCGTCAAATATCATTCATATCTGGCCTACTTAGCAGTGCAGCACTGGTCTGGAAATGAGCTGGCACCTACTGAATGGGGATGGAAAGTAAAAGATGACAAGTTACTTCCAGTTGAAACAGATCGACCTGTGACACCTGATCGGGTTTTGCGAATGATCTCTTGCGGCTGCAAAGTAGGATGTGGAAAAAGGTGCAGTTGTTACTGAGCTGGGCTATTTTGCACTGAAATGTGTTCCTCGTGTATTGGGAGGACATGTAAAAACAGCCAAACCATAGATTTAGATGAGGGTACAAACTAGAATTGTGTTGTAAACTTTATGACGTGAATGTACTCACATCTGGTACCTGGCAGACTTGACCAATGGTTTCTTTGTTGAAATATTTGCTTTTTGATATTGATATATATCCTGTATGTTTCTCCATGTATTGTATGTTTCACAGTTTGTAGAGATTAGCATCCTATTAGAATATGCATTGGTTAAATTAATCTTTTGCAATTTTTGTGAACCAGATTACTAACGGTGGTTCTGCAATTCGGTATAATAGACATTTCTTGAAACAGCACATGGTTATTTTGAAATATTTCGGTCCACCCATATTTTCAACTAATGATCCTGGGCTATAGGTAAACACACACACACACACACACACACACACACACACACACACACACGCACACACACACACACATACACACACACACACACACACACACACACACACACACACACACACACACACACACACACACACACACACACACACACACCGCTCAAAACACTCACACACACACACACACAAACACACACACACACACACACACAAACACACACATACACACACACACGGGGAGCTTCGTAGTGTAAGGGTTAGCACGCTCGGCTCACAACCGAGAAGTCCCGGGTTCGATCCCCGGGCGGAGCGAAGACAGACGGGTGGTCTTCTCAAAACCCGAGCCCCTGTCCATCCAGCAGGGAATGGGTACCGGGTGTTAGCCGGGGGTTTGTGACCCGCCTCTTGGGGTGATGGCTTTGGCCAACACTAAGAACTAATAGTCCATGAGCCAAGACCCGACAATGCACCCACGGGTATCATTTGGGTGGGCAAATTCTAGTTGTGATTTTTGACTTGCTAGACATCTCTACTTCATAGTTTGGTATGATAGCCATTGCGGACTGGTAGCTTAGTGGTAGTTATCATGCGTTGAATATGTGAACCTTAGAGTGGAAATCCGAGAAGGATTGCGTATCCTCGTACATTTTCGGTATTTTGGGGCTTGGTAACTACTCAGGGTGCCTAAATAATTATAATGTACATTTTTCTTTGTATTCATATCCCTAGTATAAAACTAGTAATTGATTCACCTTAGGAATATGATATTTATGTCTCCGAATTTGATGAAAATCAGATACCCATGTAAGAAAGTCTTTTATTTTTCTGGCAAGAACAAAACATGTGGTGTAAATACTATTAAAATTAACTAATGAGCTTTTTTCTTCTGTCACAGATAATTTGAAGCACAAATGATCAGTCTTTCAAGTGTGAGGGATCCCTTCTTAAGATCAGTGCTCCAGTTTAGTCGTCTGTTTCAGAGTCAATCAGGTATGCCTCCGAGATCATCATGTCAATGTCCTCGTCTTGGGGTTGATTGGCACATGTCTGCAACTTGCACATATTTGTACATTTCAATCCATTGCTCATGCACTGGCATTCCGGTAGCTTGCATCCACGACTGCACTTGCAGGACAGCAGCTGCAGCACTGCATCATGGTCTATGTTGTCCCAGGCTAGAGTGGTGAAGACTCCCTGGTAGATGTTGCTTGGTAATGCCACGCCCGTTTGGGATCGCTCCAGCCCTTGGAGGCACAGTGTGGTGTTAATTTCCTCAACCTTTGTGTACGAAACACC
The DNA here is from genome assembly GCA_016584305.1 of Chionoecetes opilio. Classification (NCBI taxonomy): domain Eukaryota; kingdom Metazoa; phylum Arthropoda; class Malacostraca; order Decapoda; family Majidae; genus Chionoecetes; species Chionoecetes opilio. Next base: position 195,186 of record JACEEZ010010525.1, read on the forward strand.
ATGGCCCAGTCGATTCAGGGTACGAATAAGTTATGTGTTCCCAGTCAGAGACTTTACCGCAAAGGGCAGCATGATGTGCTTTGGTGGTTTAGTCTTGCCACCAGTGACGGTAAACACTAGATCACTGCCTAAGGAGGTAGTGAGACGTTCAACTCTTTCAGATGGCTGAGGATAATCAGCAAGGTTTGCAAAAACTTGATGACAGATCTTGGGATGATATATTTGTCCTGTTCCACATCAGGTGGCCACGTTTGGTTGATTTAATTATGTTTTATATAATTCATCAGGAGTATAGCAGCTTTTGCAACCAATGCAGCTGATTGAACTCTCATAGCATCCAACTCAACCGGCAGAGCATGTGTTCTCTTCACAAGGTCACTCTTCGAGACACTGTTAGTGCACACTACCGTAGATAACAGTAAAGTCGCCAGGACAACGTTTCTTTGTTATTTACAGACGTGTGGTGGCGTTAATACTTACATTTCTACATCCATGATTTCAGGAAAGTTAGAAGGGGCTATCTGGAAGGTCTGTGTCATTTTGTGTCTGCATCTGTTACATATTAGGGCTATAAATGTACAAATTATAAGAATAAAACCGAGTGGCGACGTTGTTATACCTACTATAGTAAAGTCGCCAGCTAGTATTTTAACCCAACAGTTGAGTCGCCACACTGGGGAATTCAGGGAAATTAGAGGTAAAGTAAAACAAGTCTCTATATATATTACCTGCGGAAGATGCTTGGATATATAAAAATTCCTCTGCCAACGTGAAAGCAGATTCTATTCAAGTTTGAAAGATCTGGCAAGTCTTGTGTCCTGCCGCCCGAAAGGTGATGAGCTACTGTTTGTCGCCGCGCGAAGAAAAACTTGAGCAGCAAAATGCGCAACAGTTATATTTGCAGATACAAAGCATAAAACAACGTTGAAACAGGGTAGATTATACAGTCATGATATAAACTACTGTGTAACATCTTCAGTGGCACATAAAAATCAGTAGTGATGCTATAATTCGTAATATTTGGCGGCTGGCGACATGACTGCAGGTGGCGATTTGACTGTTATCTACGGTAGAAGTTTTCCGTTGTCATCAGGGGAGATGTGGATATTTTCTCCTAGCTCTTTTTCTATCTTGCGACGTAGATTTTTCCTAGACGAATTGGTGAATATAATGATGACATGACAGGACAGTGATTCCTCAAATCGCTGCCTGAGGGTTGTCATGGGCACAATGTCTTGGCAAGGGAGAAGTTGGCTCCTGATGTACGAAAAAAGCTCCTCATGAGCCTGTGTTTCTGCGGTCTTGTAATGATCATCAGGCTTATCTTCAGCATCAGCAAGTCCACTGCCTGCAACTGGCTTCCCTCTAGTGTAGGAGCGATAGCATGATCTGTGGTAGTGCCCTTCCGCTGCAACAAGCTCCCTGCTGGTGATTAACAGCATTCTGTCATCTAGCTTCTTGACAGCTGCATCTCGTATCCTACTGTCTTCCCGCAGCTCACAGCACTTGATCATGTACTCCCGGGACTTTTGAACTTTGATGTACTTGCTGGTTTTGTCACAGAAAATACACTTCTCCTCAAGAACTCTCGACGTGCTTGGAGTAACGCGTGGTGGTCTGGCTGAACTCCCTGAACTCCCTGTAACTTCGGGACGTAGGCATCTAGTAGTTTCTTCATGGTGAAGATGCTCCTGCATTTCCTGTGGTACCAAACCCGAGGCACCTCCCCTTCAGGTGTTGTTTTTGCAAGGCCCATGAGGTCAGCATGGTTCCTTATCTCCGCCGCCCTGACCAATGTCCTCCAGGAGTCCACGTCTCTGGGTGACACCAGCTCAGAGGTGTCACCGGTGCAGTGGATGGCACATTCCTCAGGTTCCATTCGTTGCCTTTTGGTTGGAATTTCAGTAGTTTCAGCAGCTATATCTCATGTCACCAGATATCTGACACAGAAATAGAAAGTCAGGTGACAACCGTTGATAGAATAGATTTTCTCATATGAATAAATATAATATTATCTATATGATTGTTTATGTATCTGCCAGGATTCTCTGCAACTGCAAATGACACTTAAATCATGAGTAATGACACAAACATTATGAAATTTACAACATCAGAGACTGAGTTTTTTTTGCGTATTGCATTTACACAGGTCAAAATATTGAATGCATCATAACTACTATTAAGCTACTCCTCTGCAAAGGTTATCATCCCAATAAATAATGTGGACATATACAGGAAAAAAAAAAATAGCAACAAGAATTTGCCCACCAAGATGATACCCGTCGATGGCATGGCTCATGGACTATAATGATGAATGATAAAAATGTTGATATGGAGACGGGGCCATACGAGCGTCGCTCTGGCCCTGTAAAATACAACTAGATGAATACAACTAGATGATACACACATACACACACACAAACACACACACACACACACACACACACACACCCACCCACCCACACACACACACACACACACACACACACACACACACACACACACACACACACACACACACACACACACACACACACACACACACACACACACACACACACACACACACACACACACACACACACACACACACACACACACACACACACACACACACACACACTTAGTGTCTCAGATACACAAGAGAGTAGCTGCAGCATGCACTCTAAAGACAACTCCTCTTTCTACTCACACTACACTACATGCACTTACATCCCTACACTATCTACACTCAAAATTTCAAAATGGCTAATATACACCCTGCCTCTGAGTCCCGAGAGGGAGGGGACCATAAATATCCCCAGGTCGGATCAAGTTAGCGGTAACGATTCGAGGTGTCTTGATACTTCCTCTAACTTTTTCTCCTTAAACGTATGCAACATTTGTGGTCTTAGATCTAACTTTCAATCTGTGGAACATCATCTCTCCTCTTCTAAACCTCATCTTCTTTTCCCTACCGAAACCCAGCTGTCTGTGAGCACTGACAGCAGTCCCTTTTCTGTCATCTCATATTGTGTCTATTCTCATTTTCGATCCAAAGCTGGCTGTTGCGTATATGTGCACAACGAGAGCACTTGCTCTCGTGCCCACAATCTTGAATCTTCCGAAATTTCTACCATCTGGCTTCGACCTCAATGTCACTCTCTTACTTAATTAATCTGTGCTGTATATCTCTCACCTAACTCCTCGGACTATGTAAAATTCTTCGACTATTTTACATCAGAAGTGGAGCACATCTCATCTCATTTTCCTTTTGAGGAAATGTCCATTCTTGGGATTTCAATGTTTACCACCACCATTGGCTATCATCTTCTTTCACTGACCAACCTTGTGAACAAGCCTACAGTTTTTCTATCCTCCAAGGCCTAGAGCAGCTGGTGCAGCACCCTACCCGTATTCCTGACCGCTTTGGAGAAACGCCCAACATTCTTGATCTTTTCCTAACTACTAACCCTTCTGCTTACTCTGTAAAACTATTCTCTCCGTTAGGCTCCTCCAATCACAATTTTATTTATGTAACCTGTCCTATCGCTCCGGTGCCACCTCGGGACCCACCTAAACGGAGGTGCTTCTGGCATTTCAACTCAGCTATGTGGGAAGAAATAAAGCAGTACTACTCTGATTTTCCATGGAATAATTACTGCTTCCATGTCAATGACCCATCTCTTAGTGCAGAGCACATAACTGAGGTCACTGTCTCTGGCATGGAGGCATATATTCCACACACTTTATCTAATCCTAAAGCCCGGCAACATTGGTTTAACTGTACTTGATCTCATCCGGTCCAAGATAGAGAGGCGGCTCACAGACGGTACCGTAACCATCCATCTCCTGAAACTCATGCCTTTTATATTTCTGCCCGTAATCATGCCAAATCTTTACTTCAACTTACCAAAAACTCCTTCATTCACAGAAAATTGCAAAATCTTTCTAAATCAAATTCTTCTCGTGACCTCTGGCATCTATCTAATAACATCTCTAACAATTTTTCTTCCTCATCTTTCCCTCCTATGCTTCACCCAGATGGCTCCACAGCTGTCTCATCTATTTCTAAAGAACATAAGAACATAAGAACATAAGAAAATAAGGAAGCTACAAGAGGCCGCGAGGCCTACACGTGGTAGTTCCTGTCACCTAACACTACCTACATCCACCTTTCATCCCCATCCATGAACCTATCCAGCTCCCCTTTAAAGCTCCCTAATGACTCCGCACTAACTACCTGTCTACTGAGACCATTCCACTCATTCACCACCCTATTTGTGAACCAGTTTTTCCCTATTTCCTTTCTAAATCTACGCTTTTCCAGCTTGAATCCGTTACTTCTTGTTCTACCCTGGTTAAAAGCCGTAAGAACTTTTCCTACCTCTCCTTTATTAAATCCCTTTATCCACTTAAAAACTTCTATCAGATCGCCCCTTACTCTGCGTCTCTCGAGTGAGTGTAATTTTAATAACTTCAATCTCCTCTCATAACTAAAGTACGCATCCCTTTATCATTTGGTCAAGTCCTATCTCTGCACTTTTCTAACACCTATATCATCCTGTAATTTGGAGACAAACTGAACTGCATAGTCTAGTGAGCCTGACTAGACCGATAAAGCTTTAGAATACTCCGCACTCTACTTTTTCTAAAACAACTAACTCTATCTGGAAAATGTAAGTGAGACCAAAACTACCTCATAGNGTTCCTCATATTCTTGTGAGATGATATGGTAATCAGCATTATGGATATCGTCATCAGAGTGGAGTCACGGTTAACACTTAACATATATATTAGTGTGGCAGAGCTTCTGCCTCCTGCATGTGAATAATAAGCGTGTGAAGGTGTAATGGGAGGACGGTTTAAGAGGAACGGGTACCTTGGAGGTCATCAGTCACTAAAGCACTGCTTAGTTCCTCACCAACAGAAGCCTCTTTCCTTGGACCCTTAGATGATATCATTTCCTCTGAAATATTGATAGCACATTTCATAATACTTATACATAACTATATATGTATGTGTAATGGCCTCAGATTGTTTAAAGGATTGTAGTCACCCGACTTAAGGATTGTTGTGTGAAAATAATACATAATCTTCACATGCATATTACATACATGATATTTGTTGCAATACCACAAATGATGTAAATTTACCTTCACACAATACATGATCCAATGAGCTATAAGTGCCTCCTGGTACATGTGGATAACAAGCATGTGATGATGCAGATGGGAAAGCATCCTGAGAAGTGCAGGTACAATGGAGATCAACAGTTGCTGAAGCCCCACCTAATTCCGCACAAGGAGATGCATCATTTATGTGATGCCTTACAGGTGGCATTCGATCTAAAATATACATAGTACATTTCATGTGTCACACAAACATCCAGTGTATCAATGGGTAAAATACGGCAGCACAATACAACTACAACAATCATTTGCTTCAAGCCCCATAAGCACGATGAGCTTTAGGTAAGCAGCATAAACCCACATAAAGATACGGTATAGGCACCCAACACCCAAAGAATTTCATGCAGTTTACAGGTTAGCTCCAATACCATATACTCATTGGTTGCACACTAGCAACAAGCAGAGCTGGGCACTAAATACATTGAATGTATTTAAATACTAGATATATGGGAGAAATGTATATAAATACCAAATACTAAATACATTTTCCGAATGTATTTAAATACTAATACTAAATACATCAATTGTATTTAAATACATTTGTAAATACATTTCATATACACACAGATTTTGACTGATGAGAACAGAATCCCAGACACGCAAACGGTGTTTATCAGACAGCAGGACAGGAACTGGGTTGCCAGATAGTTGGGCGGGTTTATGGCCTAATTAAATGATATACAAGTATTTACATTTTTATTTTTTGAGTATTTAAATACAATATATTTAAATACTCATTAAAGTATACAAATACTGTATTTGACCTGACCGCCTTGGAGACACGCCCAACACGATTTTTTCCTAACTACTAACCCTTCTGCTTACAATGTGAAACTATTCTTTCCGTTGGGTTCCTCCGATCACAATCTTATTTCTGTAACCTGTCCTATCGCTCCGATGCCGCCTCGGGACCCACCTAAGCGGAGGTGCTTCTGGCACTTCAACTCAGCTAAGTGGGAAGACCAAAGGCAGTAGTACTCTGATTTTCCATGGAATGATTACTGTTTCCATGTCAGAGACCCAACTCTTTGTGCAAAGAGTTAGACTATGACTGAGGTCATAGTCTCTGGCACGACGTACATTCCACACACTTTCTCTAATCCTAAAGCCAGTCAAACTTGGTTTAACTCTGCTTGTTCTCATGCTGTCCAAGATAGAGAGGCGGCTCACAGACGGTACCGTAACCATCCATCTCCTGAAACCCATGCCATTTATATTTATGTATGTAAACATGCCAAATCTTTACTACAACTTACCAAAAACTCTTTCATTCATAGAAAATGTCAAAATCGTTCTTAATCGAATTCATCTCGTGACTACTGGTATCTAGGTAATAACATCTCTAACAATTGTTTTTATTCATCTTTCCCTTTTATGCTTCACCCAGATGGCTCCACAGCTGTCTCATCTATTTATATAGCCGAACTCTTCGCTCAAACCTTTGCTGAAAATTCCACTATGGTTGATGAAGGGCTTGTTCCACCTGCTCCTCCACCCTCTGACCATATTGTGCCTGTTATTAAGATCCTTCATAATGATGTTTTCTTTGCCCTTTCTGGCCTAGATCCTCGGAAGGCTTACGGTCCTGACGGAGTCCCTCTTATTGTTCTCAATAACTGTGCTTCTGTGCTTGCACCCTGCCTGGTCAGACTTTTCCGTCTTTGTCTATCTACTTCCACCTTTCTTTCTTGCTGGTAGTTTGCTCACATCCAACCTGTTCCTAAGAAGGTTGACCGTTCTAATCCTTCAAAATACCGTCCTATTGCTTTGACTTCCTGCTTTTCTAAAGCTTTTGAATCTATACTTAATAAGAAGATTCTTAAGCATCTATCTCCTCACAATGTTCTATCTGATCGTCAGTACATTTTCCATAGAGGGCGATCTACTGGTGATCTTCTAGCTTTCCTAACTGAATCTTGGTCATCCTCCTTTAGGGGTTTCGGTGAAACTTTTGCTGTCCCCCTTGGCATATCAAAAGCTTTTGATAGAGTCTGGCACAAATCTTTAATTTCTAAACTACCCTCATTCGGTTTATATCCTTCTCTCTGTACCTTCATCACAAGGTTCCTTTCAAACCGTTCTATTGCAGCTACTGTAGTTCTTCTTTGTTCTTCACATTGTTCATGTTCTATTGTTCATGAACATTGTTCTTCTTCTAAATATATCAATAGTGGTGTTCCCCAGGGGTCTGTCCCATCACCCACTCTCTTTCTATTATACATTAATGATCTTCTAAGTTACCTCAAAGCCCTATCTACTCCTACGCTGATGATTTTACCCTGGATTTTTCAACGTCGTTTATTATACGTCCAACTCAACATGAACCAAGTTATTCACGGAGAGATGCCACCGAGCACATAACTTCTGATCTTTCTATAATTTCTGATTGGGGCAAATCAAACCTTGTTTTGTTCAATGCCTCAAAAACCCAATTTCTTCACCTATCTACTCGACAAAACCTACCAGATAACTATCCCCTCTTCTTCAATGACACACAACTATCTCCTTCTTCTACAATGAATAATCTTGGACTATCCTTTAGTAAAAATCTGAATTGGAAGTCTCTCATCTCATCTCTTGCTAAAACAGCTTCAAAGAAGTTAGGTGTCCTATGTCGTCTGCGTCCTTTTTTGTTCATCCTCCTAGTTGCTTTCTCTCTACAGGGGCCTTATCCGCCCATGTATGGAGTATGTCTCACATGTTTGGGGGGGATCCAATCATACAGCCCTCCTAAACAAGGTTGAGTAAAAAACTTTTCGTTGCATCAACTCTCCTCTGACTGACTGTCTTCAATCTTTAAATCACCGCCGCAATGTTGCTTCTCTTGCCATCTTCTACCGTTCTTTTCATGCTCACTGCTCTTCTGAACTTGCTAACTGCATGCCTCTCCCTTCCTGCGGCCTCACTGCACAAGACTTTCTACTCATTCTCATCCTTAATCTGTCCATCTTCCTAATGCCAGAGTTAATCAGTATCTTTACTCTTTCATCCCTTTCACTGGTCAACTCTGGAACTCTCTTCCTGTTTCTATTTTTCCACCTTCCTACGACTTAAATCTTTTCAAGAGAAGAGTGACAAGACACCTCCCGAACTAAATTGCCCCACCTCCCTTTTTTACTTTTCTTACAGGGACTGGCAACTAAGCGGATTTTGTATTACCTATTTTTGTTTTGCCCTTGGACAGTTCTTTGTGATATATATAAAAAAAATATTAATACTTGAAAACAAATGTATTTATAAATACAGTTCTAAATACACAAATGTATTTAAATACGTATTTCAATACAAATGTATTTAAATACTGCCCAGCTCTGGCATCAAGCCATCTCTTATCATGTTAACAACTATTCATATAAATGGCAACTTAGACTTTGTCTTACATAAATGATAGCTTAATGATAATCCGTGCATGATGCCCAAAGGAAATATATAATGCATATTCTTATTGAGCCAAAAAGCAGAACAACAGCAAAAACTGCTTGCAGAATAATTCCCATGCAGCAAATACTATGAAGGAAATTGAATAATTGCATAAGCATATTCTATCAGAGTGATAGAGGAGAGGAACAAACTGTCAGAAAATATAGTAACAACCTCGTATATAGCCAGTTGGTGCAATAAACACAAAGTCATATTTAGGTTTGCACTTCTCAAGGGTGAGGACAGTACAAGAAGACAACTTTATATTCCCCACTAAGAACCATTAGGTAAGCAAAACCCACAGTTTGGACACCATCAACATAATGCTGTCGTGCACTACTTATAATATTGCAAGAGTGTCTCACTTATTTTACTTTATACGTAGTTGGAGTTTACCTGAACGTACCCGAGGTATGGTGATACACGACACGTCGTGACCCTAAATCCTGAAAAAGCGGCACAATTAATTTGCTGCTACATAATTAATTAAAATTAGTTAAATACATACAAGAAAATACAAAAGATGTATGAAATTAGTCTGCATGCATATATTTGCTGCATGGGAATTATTCTGCAAGCAGGTTTTGCTGTTGTTCTGCTTTTTGGCTCAATAAGAATATGTCTGTAAAACCAAACCAATGTCAATTACTGTTACTATAATTATAATTTTGTTCATTTTACTCATCAGTATGTTTAAGAACTGAACAAAACCTGGGTTGTTTGTTTTGTATATAAATTGACAGCAACTAACAATGATACAGAATACATAAATATAATTCAAGCTTACCCAGTAATAGCAAATCAGAAACCATTTTCTTCCGCTGCCTCTTCTGTAGTCGCTCAGCTCTTCTGTTCTCTGTAAGAAAAGTGAAACTGCCATCAATTTGAAGTTTCGAAACTTATAATGCAGAAGAGTCACCACTATATGACTTTTTTTTAACTACAACATACACAGAGGTTAAGTGTTATATGATTTAAACAAGTCATCTCATGACATTCCACATCATAAAATCAGCCTTAATAGTATCAAATCGAAACTTTAATCAAATTTGTACCCCTTTACAACCAACATATTTGCACTTTTGTCTCTATAAGTTTTTTGTTTCTTCTCTTGAAAATGTATAGTTTCCTAATGCTATCTTGCTCACAAAGGAATATGTGATGAAAATTTCAGATGTTTGGTGCTTAAAATTCACTGTAATTCATTCACAGCTTGTCATTGTGGCTAATTTAATGTCTACCATATACTTTTTGAAGAGAGATGGGTTTGAATGTAGTCAGGTTCACCGTGTCATGTCGTGGGAATTGCGTGTCAAAAGCGATTTTATAGTTTAAATGCCATCTATAGGGTGTTAATAAACAGAAAAATTTGGGTGGCAATTTTACTTATGGGAATTTGGGTTTTTGTGGGGGCTTACACGGGGGTACTGTCATTTCGCAGTTTACCGCCCGAAATGAAAGTGCTAATATTGTTATAACTATTTTTATCTCTTAAAATATTAATCGGAAAATTATGAAAAAAATCAGGTGTCTTCCTCATATCATTATTCATTTATGTACTAAATATTTAGTTGATATCTGGAATAATTATTGATGTATTAACAAATATGTTATTTGTACATGCAGAGTCTGTGAACAACGATACCCGCCGTCTCTGAACCAGGTTAAGATTTTGTCCATTTCAGCACCTTTGATTGTCTCCTACTATAAAACAATTCTAACTAGACATATATACAATAAATGAATGCTAGGCCTAATCGATGATAGTAACGTAGCACTATTTTATGAAGTATGTTCTTCCCAGATAAGTATCCAATGCAGAAATCAGTCATCCGTGACTAGAAGATTTTAACAACCTCAGCACCAGTTAGTGTCAGGAATTGTTTTTCTTTTGCTACATTATTTAGGCATATACTATGATATTTGCACGATATGATTGTGTATGTTTATATATATAAGAAAAAAACGACAAATGTATGATAAAACATGTAATATTCATGACATGACTTCATAGCACTGATACAAATAAAGGAAATAAAAATATACTTTTCTGTAATCATCACACATTCATACCACCTTTTACCACCAGTAATTACTCCACTCAACATCTAGATGAATACTAACAATAGACTAAATGAATGTAAAATCTTAAATGAATCTTATGGGGTCATTTGCTAATCTTAATACATTGGCTAACTGATTGGCTACATGTCATCTTCGTCACAAATACTGTAGTCTTTCACGTTTCCACAGTCGGTGCATTTGCATAATGCTGTGCATGGCAGGCGATTTTTATGGCATGAACAGTTCACTTTCTCTTTGCACGCACCTTTGCATCCACACCTAATTAGTTCAACTACTGCACGTGGGGCTGGCTTTTCGAGACATTGTACTGGTATAAGGTTTTTGTCGTCATTTAGTTTCCATCCATTGCCCTCTGGGAGCAGGTTCTTTGGCCTTGGTTCTTGGTAGGTTTTGTCTCTTTTGGACATCAGGTTGGCACGTTGTATGTGAGGTTTCAGAGTGCTTCGCGTCGGTGGAAGCTTTTCACCTTCCAAGTTCTTGACCTTCAACAGCTCCCATCGAAGATCTGGCAATGTGACGCACAAACTTTTGCTGGAGTCTACACTGCAGACGAACGTCTCGACATTGACAACATCAGCTTCAGGAAGACAGGAACATCCAAAGATCTGGAAAGTCTTGATAATCTTGCTGCTCGAAGATAGTTGTAGGAACTTGGTTATCCACGCTTTCTTCGATATACTGAAGAACTTTCAACCCCAATCCGCGCAGTGAAGTTGTGCAGTCCTATCAAAGCCTTTGACTTCTCCGTTCCAATCGCAGTGCACCTCTCTTTGATGTCAATTGTCCGGAAGAACTTCGCTCTGCCAGTAACATCTTCAATTGTCATGGGGTGGTGTGGTTGGCAACAAGATCTATCAACAACAAGAACACATCTGTGTCTGGGGACCACACATACATGTCTCGCGTTGACGTTCCTTGTCTTGCTGCATTGATGACATGAAGCGGGATCTGTGTGTCAGCTTCCTCGTGATTGTGAGTGGACATATTCTGACTGATGATGTTTTTGCATTGGTGTATGCTGATGGACCCATACACAACAACAAGACCTTTGTTACTCTCAAGAAATGCTTCAGCAATCGTTTCCCAAGAATTCTGTGAGCTGGGACTTGGTGTCTACATGAGATAGCAGAAGCTTCATAGGAACATTGCGTATGTTCATCGCGTCTGTATTAGAACTTCACTGGTGTGCTGAGCTGCTCGCTTGGAACGTGTTTTTCTTTCATAGATCTCGTTATATAGCGGTCGAAGATGATTCGTCCTCACTGTACCAATCATCATGTTGTCGATTCTCTTGACAAGCATCAGCCAGGTCACTAATTGTGTGCATCCCTGGAAGCTTCTTCATACCTGTACGACGCTTGTCCATTAATGATGATGACGTTTCTCTGGCGAACCTGGATTCCATCAACCCAATCGTCATCGTCAACAGAGTTACTTGTTGGGTGCAGACCGACATAATCCTCGATGGATTCTGGATGTTCTTCGACGCCCTCTGTGGTACCCTCCATTCCCTCATCGTTGGTGAGAGCAACGATTTCAGTTGGTACCTCTTGGATGCGTGGTGTAGTGTTGCCTGATACTGGTGGTGAATATGACTCGATTTCCTTCATGAACGAGCTCTTGTCACTCGGGATCAGCAGTGTCACATCTGTTGCAAAGAGGGAACGAGGTGTGACCGCCATTTCAAAGTTTCCGATTGTGTCTCCCAATTTGTCTACTAGTTCTGGTCGAGACTGTTGAATTACTAGGAAGCGAGCTAGTAACTGACGATCTTCACGAAGCTTCTGTACAAAGGTGTACCCTTCCGCTTGCCTTTATCGCAAATGATGCAGGTGAGTGAGTTCATTGTCACGTCCGTTATAGTTGAATCTCAACAGGCCTCGCTTCGAAACGGGTGAACTTCTTCTTCATAAGTGCATATCTGTAAATACATAAACAATTATCAAGTTAAAATATATACCAGCATCCGTTCGAGCCTTCAAGATCAATATGGTGTATGCACATATAGTTAATTGGCGTCATCACTGGAAAAAAAAGAAGAACATTTTAATATCTTAGCCTAGTCCACAAATTGCTAAAGAAAGATTGGACTCGATTCGACGGGTTTCGACTTGAGATATTTCTCAACGAACAAATGACTGCATAGAATATTATTAATTTACTGTAATTCATTAGCTTTGTGAGTTATTTGTTTCGCATCCACTTAATTAGAATCAGTTTATTATAGGTGCTGACAAAATAGTAGCCAGACGGCGGATATCTTGGTTCACCGACCCTGCATGTACAAATACCATATTTGTTAATACATTAATAATTATTCCAGATATCAACTAAATATTTCGTACATAAATGTATGAGGATATAAGAAAGACACCTGATTTTTTTCATAATTTTTCTATTAATATTTTAAAAGATAAAAATGGTTGTATCAATATTAGCGCTTTCATTTCGGGCGATAAACTGCGAAATGACGGTACGTTTAAGCCCCCACACAAACCCAAATTCCCAAAAGTAAAATTGCCACCCAAGTTTTTCTGTCTACTAAGACCCTATAGATGCCATTTAAACAATAAAATCGCTTTTGGCACGCAATTCCCATGGGGTCACATTTAAGGTACACGGCGAACCTGACTAATGTGAGAATGATATGTATGATTTTTGTTGGAGTGAGTTGGAATTGATTGGTGTGACTTTTTTCACGGTGACAAGCATGCTGACATTCAGAACCAGTACACGGAATGTTCTTGCGAAGGTATGAATGTGCTGAATTCATTATGGGTAATTCTTGATTTAAAAATGATGAAAATTTACCTTTAGTCCGCACCTCATTCCCCTCTCCTCTCCCCTCAGCAAGCTTGGTTTTTTTCAACCAAATGCCAGATCCTCAATAGGTTTATTCACCCAGATAACCTCACATATTAAAATGCTAGCTGGGGGGCAAGCGCCCCCAGACCCCCACAATTTAGGGTGGCCCAAAAAACATAAAGTTCAATTTGTCATTCTCCACAAGGCTGATCCTGTTCCATATCACAACGGGAGTTTGCATGCAGAAAATAATAAATATTTGGTTGTATTTAGAGGTACAAACCATTTGTAAATTTTTAGTTTTTGAAGTAAAATATAGATATTTTTTATTTAATTTATTCTTTGTTTTGAAGACATCTTCAATATCATTATTATTTATTATTTATTATTTACGAAGGAGTTTAACTATCGGGATGGTCAAAGTCCTTCCCGTCCAACCGTTTCAAGACTATTCGATTTGGGGGACGTGACAAATTGCCAACCATGGCCGTTTTCGTCTGCTCGTCAATGCGATCATCAAAGAGGGCGAGAGACACGAGGTGTTTAGAGAAATACCATAAATGGCGACAGAGCGCCTTGATCGCCGCCTCTCTGACAGTAAGTAGAGGGTACTTATGGAGGAGAACAAGTAAGTTTAAGTTGTTGAGTGGAGCTTTCTCTGGCAAGGAAGCCTCGTGCCAATAGCTTGCATAAACACGTGAGATAAAGAGACAAATTTGTGTCAAGGCAACCGTTTCCTTTGCTGTCAGCTTTGCCTGGTCTTGAAACAAAAATATCTTAAGCGAGTGTATAGCCTTAGCCATCCACCGTGCATTGTGAATTGCACCAGGTGCACGGAAGCTAGGCTGTCTATATGATGAACCCCCAAGAAATATGTGACACAGTTGAAGGAGTTCTTTATAGTCTTCTCGAGTGGTCTTGCTCTTGACTGCATCAGCATATAATTAAGTCACCTCTTCTCGCAAACTCTCAGCCATACCAACGAATATATCGTCACTGGCAGGCTGGAAGCGAGCCATATTGATTAAAGGCCAGCTTTTCTTGAAACATTTGAATAGCCCCATCTCAGGACCACCAGTAGGTCCCAAAGTGATAGTGAATGCATTTGAAAGTATCACTTCAAACATGTGATGTCGGCACGCAATCCAGACAAGCTCTCTTCTATCAAGGGCCTTTTCTAGTAGGGTGCAGGCACCTATCCTTAACCCGGTGTTGGGTGCTTTTATGTCAAACTCTATTCCATGAACCATGAACTTTAGGTTCCAGTCATCCAGTGCATGTAGACAGGCATTGCTTTGCTCCCTTTCAGTGCCTCGGCCAATCTTGGGTACAGCAAGTAGCTGCTCCGTCTTGCCGCCAGTGACCAATATTTCAACATGATCCACAAGCTCTATGCTGCCTGCTATATCTGGAAGCAATTTACCGTCCCAGTGAAGAAGCAGTGGATTGTTTGGTGCAAATGCATGTTTTTCAATAGTTGCCAACTCCTTCTCTGCAACCATCCGAGATCGCCTAATCGTGTTCCGAGACAGTGACACATCAGGTAGGTTATGTCCAAGTGCTTGTGACACAGAGCCAATAACGACATTGCACAGTGTGTCAGTTAGTTTCACTTGGTCGAGGGATGCTGCCACTTCATTAGTCACAATTCTCTTCTTCTGCATCCTAGGTTGAGATTTTCTTGAAATTCGTGAAGGATGAAAGTCATCTTCTGATGAGGCACATGAACTGCTAGTACTCTCATCCCCAGGTGAATAAGATCCTACAACCATGTCAGCCTTGTGGGCAGACATTGTACTTGCATGCTTCTCCTTTCGAGCAATTTCCTGCTTAACGTTTTTGCGCTTGCGACACTCCATGTGCGTTAAGGACATGTCAATTCCAGACATGCTTGCACTAGATGGATCCTGTTGTTGCATGAGGAAGAACTGCTGGTCCTCCTAATTCTTCATGATGCTAAGGGCATCTTTTCGTGAGATATCGAAGAGCTCATCGAGGTCTGCTTTAAACAGCTTCTCTTTGACTCGGCATCCATCTTTCAGCGTCAATCGGTGAACCTTTACTGAGCAGTACTGGGCATAAAGTTTACAGAGTTTTCGTATGCCTGAATCAATCCATTAGGTCGGAATACGGGCCTTATCTCAGATAACAACTGTTGCATCTATTGTGGCCTTAGCGCTTTCACTGACTGTGAGTCCATTTTCTTAATGGTGAAACATGAATTTTCAGAGAACTTTTCCATTTGTAGGCAGCCCAAAGCCCAGGATATCCTTCTCAGCATTGCCTAGGAGCCAAACGTATGGTGAGCTCCTACGTATTGTCATTATGTATACCAATAACTGTAAAACAGGAAGAATTTTGTGTTAATTGTAATAAATATAACATAATAAGGCGTAAACAAATATTTAATTGTAATGCGTAAGTTGTTGGGACCTCTAAAACATGCTCAATATCTCTCCAATGTTTTGCATGTAGGGTCTTGCAGTCGTATGTAACCAAACCAGCCTTGTGGAGCAGCATATTATTAGAAAAAAATATAGGCCTATGTTTCTGGGCCACCCTACCCACAGAGTTATTAACCTAATCTCAGGTATATTAACGTCCTAGCTGGGGGGACCATACCTCCTAGACCCCTCCAAAGGTTCTTAATCTAACCTCACGTACTAAACTCCTTGCTGGCGTATGATAAGTGACCCGCGGCCATCATTCGGTAACATTTTGGTTTAATTCATCCCGCTATTTGCAAGACGAAAAAAAAATTCGGATAAATTTTGATATGTTTTGAATGAATATGATAACTGCTTTTCGGCAAAATGCGTTTTTTTAGGGTGGGGGCCCTGGGGGGTGGGGCCGTCCTATCAACAAGCAATTAATTCCCAGGGAAAAAAAAATATCAGATTAATTCAAAACACATCAAAACTTATCAGAAGAAAATATTTTGTCCTCGTAAATAATAGTTACGATAATACACGGCGTTGGGGTTTTGGGTAGGGGCCAACCACTGGGCCCTCTACCTGCACCGCACTGGGCCCACCGCCTCCAGATCCACTCCATCATAACTAAATCTGACCAAACCTTTTATAACCTCCTAACCTGAATAAACCTAACCAAACCTTGCGTAACTTCCAAACATGATTATATATAACCTAACTTTTCTTGACCTCCTAACCTGATTAAACCTTACTTAGCCTTTTTTGACCTCCTGACTTGACTGTTCACTAATTTGGTTACTGGTTCTTTATTCTAAATTTGCCGAGCCAGCTCAAACATGAAAATACTCAGAATGACGAGATCAACACAATGATATAGATAAGATTGTATTATCTGGAGGATGCACTAATAGGAATCAATACCCATCATTCTTTGTTTGAGGAGCGTCAGGTTTACACATCTTAGGAACTTAAGAAAAAATACAGCGACAAGATCGCAGGACCTGTCGCAGCCATATCAAACGTTTGCTCCCACAATTACCTATATCACAGGGAAGCTCCCCTCACATACTACACATTATATAAATTTCGTCACTATACGCGGCGCGGACTGCAGGTAAACTTTATCCGTAACATTTAGTATTCCAGGGCTAGGTTACTGTTTGGTTAGTGTTTACTTAAGGCAACAGTAATGTTGGGTAACGATAGTCATCAAGGTGAGCAAATGCAGTATACTATAGTATATATTATATTTCCAAACAACTCATAAGTTTCGTCGGTAAAATTACGGTAGTGGGCACTCGCATATTTCGATGACAAAACATAGTTTTCCTTAATATATATATATATATATATATATATATATATATATATATATATATATATATATATATAGTTTATATATAGTTTATGTTTATAGTTTATATATATTTATATAGTTTTGATGTGTTTTGAATTAATCTGGCACTCAGTTTTGTCGGAAATAAATGTTTGTTTACAGGTATGGGTGGTGCCCGCCCCGCCCCTCCCGGTGTAGCGGGCTAATCCATTAACCAGACCAGTTCATTAACAGCCACGACTACGCACGCGCGGCAGATGACGTCCCACATGAAAACATTGACTCTCCTAGGGTCTCTGTATATGGGAGGGTTACCCCACCCGTTGGTCCTATGTTAAACGCTACTGGGCGACATTTTGAGGCCTGGGCTAGGACCTCTTTTTCAGGCATACAAACCTCTATCACAGGGATAGGGTGCACCTTTCGACGAAAGCGATTCAAATCTTGTATGAATCCCTTAAAAGGGAAGTAGGTGCCTTGCAGGCTTTTTTAAGATAGAGAGCCAGAGATTAGACACTGGGGTCGGAGTAAAGGTAACTGATGTGTTAAAGAAACACTGACCTATCTCTAGGTTTTACTAAACACAAAATCTGTAGTACACAGCTGTAACCAAACATACAGCATGACAGAATAATACAAAACAGAAAACAGCTCGTACAATAATATACACAATACAACATGATAAAATAATACAGAAATATAACATACCTATATCAACCCAAATGTCTGCTTCAAGGAGGAGCCCATCATCAGGAACACCGTTAGTCCTGGATGTCTGAGCCACACTACCAGGTGCGTTCCATCCAGAAAACCTCACCTTCTAATACAGTTTAGCTAACTACGTCTATTGGTAATTACACAGAGTGAATCGCTGAATCAAAACCTTTGATTTTTCATATTTTTTTTCCCCCTTTCCCAAAATTTTTATTGTAATTAAAAAACGAGTGGAGGACGCCCCAGTACGACAAACGCCATAGAAAAGGGATTTCGTTACTATTTCCGCGTATAAGGGTGTAGAGTTGCCTCAGGAATCGGGTTCTCTATTTAAAATTGAGTAATCAGCTAAACCTACTGGGGTAGAAAGACATCCTCTGTGTGGGCGGGGGTTTGATTTGAGGGAACATTAGTTAAGCATAAGAACATAAAAAAAATAAAAAAAAATAAAAGGGGCCGCGGGGCCTACCTGTACCCTGTCACCTAACACTACCTACATCCCCTTCATCCTCATCCTGAACCTTCCCAAGCCCCCCCTTTAAAGCTCCCCAATGACTCAGCAAAACCCCGCCTACCGAGACCATTATTCATTCACCCCCCTATTTGGAAACCAGTTTTTCCCTTTTTCCTTTCAAAATTACGTTTCCCCCCTTTGAATCCGTTATTCTTGTTCTACCCTTTTTAAAAAGCCGTAGAACTTTTCCCTACCTCCCCTTTATTAAATCCCTTTACCATTAAAAAAAATCATCAGATCGCCCCTTACTCTGGGGTTTCTCGAGGGGTGAAAATTTTAATAACTTCAATCCCCTCTATAACAAAAGTTACGCACCCCTTGTGTCATTTTGGTCACCTTTCTGCACTTTTTCTAACAACCTATATCCACCCTGAAATTGGGAAACCAAAACTGACGCATAGTCTGGTGGGGCCTAAATAGAGCCAGATAAACTTTAAAAAAACTTCCGATTTCTACTTTTAACATTTGGAATGAATCCAATACTTTTAGCTCTATTTTGGGCCTCAAACTTTGTTTCCTAGGTCGGAGGTCGGGCCCCCCTCACCCCCAAGATCTTTTTCCCCTTCGATCTTTTCAGCGATCATTGCTTAGGGTATCTTTACCGGGGTTTTTTTTCTCTCCCAAAATTCATAACCTACTTTATAAAATTTTAAAATTCCATGGCCATCTGAGCCACCCCCCGTAAGTTTATCTAAGTCTCCCTGCAATATGTTTAGGACTGTATCCAAATCCTCCTACTTAGTACATCAGAAAACTTTGATATCACTGCTAACCCCACTACCCAAAGTCGTTGATGTAAATCAAAAATAGAAAATGGGCCCAAAACAGCCCCTTGGAATCCACTTGCACCAGTCCCCATTCAGTTTTGGGAAACCCTTTAATTGTAACCCTTTGTTGCCTATTACTTAGCCAAGCTCGACCCAAAAAAAAACCCTTTTTCCCATCTTACCATGACCCCAAACCCATTTAAGAGTCCCCCGGTGTGTACTTTGTAAATCCCTTACAAGTCCAGATATTTATATCATAATCCTTATCATTATCTGCCGTCTCAAAAAATTTCCCTTAAAAACCAATAAATTGGTGAGACATGCCCCTCCCCTTTGGGTGAACCCATTTGGAATCTTGATAAAGCTATTTTATCTAAGTGTCTCTAAGTTTTTGCAATAATAGATCCAATAATTACCACCATGATTTTAGACTTACGGGCGATAATTTTGACTTTAGCCTCTGTCTCCCTTTTTAAAATTTGGGGAACAACTTTTCCCTTTTTCCCCAAAATAAGGCACACCCCGTCTAAACCGTTTTTCCAAAAATGGCACTAACGACCAAAAAAAACAACCTCCGCATTCCTTTTTAATACCCGGGGTTTCACTTCATCTGGTCCTGGGATTTAATGTTTTCATTTTTTCTATACCCCCCCCCCTTTCCCTGTATCACAATATTTTTTGTTTTTCTCCTATGTTTCCCTTTTAACATTTTTTCCCTATCGGGTATCGTTGGTACCCTTTTAACCGTAAAAAAACATTTAAGAAATAATCATTTAAGATCCTAACAATCCTCATCCGTTTTTAAAGACCTCACCCTGTCCTGCCCTTAAAGGGCCCCCCAACAAACCCCTTGTCTTTGGTTTATAAACCGATAGAACCCTTGGGTCCCCTTTTCGCCTGTTTTCTTTAATTCATATTGTTCTTAGCAACTCGATTTAAATTTCTTCACTGTCCTCCCCTCACGTTAACTGTTTTTTGTTTACCAACCCCTGCCTTAAACCAAAATAAATGTTTTTTTTACTCCAATGTTGTGTTTTAATTTGGTGGTCATCCTTTTGGATCACTCTTTCTGGACCTTTTTTCCCTATAAGGAATTTTTCTTTCTGTCCGTCAATTATTTTCCTTCAAAGGGGTATAATCCCCCTCGGCTCACCTCACTTCCCCTTCTAACCTCTCTAATTACCTCCTCCCCCTGACCTCACTTCCCGTCAAACCCGTCTAATTACTCCTCACCCTCGCCTCATACCATATCTGACCGCCCCAAATTTTACCCCCAGGTGCCTTCCAAATCCTTCATAAATTTCCCTTTTCAGCTGTCAACGCCCTGTCCTGGGAAAATGTCTTCTCCCCCACACCTCTTTTTAAAAAACCCCCGGGTGTCTTCTTAACCCCGCTAATTGGCCCTTTTTCTGAAATTGGTTTCGTCCCTATTGCCACTTAATTTCCAAACTTCCCTTTTAAGCAAAATCTATTCATAATGGTCGCTTTTAAAACAAAATTCCCCCGCCCCCATTTTTGAATAAATCGTCTTTTTGCAGAAATAGACTAAATTATTATCTCCTCTATAGGCTCCTTGTTTGTTGTTGGAATTTTATCCTGGATTATATTTAACAATTCACTGATCGCTGTCCCCTATGTTTAAAATTTCCCAGTCTATATTCCCAGTTTAAAATCTCCCACCACGCATAATCGATTATATCTGCAGGCCTTTTTTATTTTTCCCTATGGGACTGAATCCTTTTTTACATAATTTTGGAGGCCTATACACTACCCCCAAAACCATTTTCTCAGTTCCCCCCGTAACCCCTCCCTTAAGATCTATGCTGTCACTGTTTTCATAAATTGTTAACACAACACGGAAATGATCTTTTGATAAAGCGAACCCTTCCTCGTCTGCCCTCTGTCCTTGTAAAATAATTTATCCCAGCATCTCGACTTCCGGATCAAATCCCTTTCCGACATTCCAACCATGTTTCTGTCAATGCTATTTTTAAAAAATCCTCTACACTATTTATTCTCTCAGGAAATCTATCTTTTTAAAAACTCCTACAGTTGTATAGTAAACCTTCAAGCAACTCTCTTTTTTTTGTAAATTTTCCCTTATCTTTAACTAAACCCCTCCTCTCTTTTCAAGAACACTTTAGTTCCCTGCCTTCTAAAATCCTCCTAGGTCGAATTTTCCCTTTTACCCCCCCCCCCGTTCAAAACCCGGTTCTCTATCTTAAAAAACCCTGCATGCATCTACCCCCCTTTCGGGATTCCAAATCTGAACCCCTTTTCCCTCGAAAGTGCACCCCCCCTGCGGTAGGGGGTTTTGCCCAAAAAGGGGTTCCCAGCTTCGACAAAGGCCCAAACCTTGGCTTTGAATAAATTGGCCAGCTGGCAATTCACCGCAATACCCCTGGAGTACCACATGTCGTCAACAAAGCGTTTTTGGAAAGGACCCCACACCACAGGGAAACCCCCCCTGCCCCTAACTTTACTCAGCCCTTGAACCGCCGAGCAATTCCTCATTTCTTCACACCAACATATTTCCCCCCACGCTCGGGCGACAATGGGTTTTTTTTCCCTTGGTCCGCCAGCATAACTATCTTGTCACAAACAAACCTTCCCCTTCTGGGAATCACAGACTTCATCGCATCCCTTCTCTTCACAGAACCTGCGTCAAATCCCAAACCCTGACGTCCCCAAAACAACCAAGATTTTACCTTCGGGTAATGATATATGTCTCCCTTCCCCTAACCCCCGTATCACCCTCTTGCACCCCCGAGGTACCTGAAATATTCGTGCACACAAGAGGTTTTTGTTTCCCTTTTTTCTCCTGGGGGCCCGGGCCCCAGATCAATCCCTTCCAAACCCCCAAACCCCTGGTGCCCACTGGGAAAACCTTAGTAGTCCTTGACAATCTCGCTCGGGTACCCCTACGGCACATCACTCGCTGTGCCCTCCACTCGCTCCCTTGGACCTTCCCCTCCCACTTAGAGAAGTATCTTATTCCGTTTTCCCCCGCTTTTCAATTCTTTCACTTACTTGAAAAGCTCCTTTCAGTCTTCGTCGCCCCAGAATAGTCTTAACGCCGCACCACCCCCTTCACTACACTCTCCCCTCACCCTTCTACCCCCTTAACCTCACCCCTTCACTCCTACCACACTACACTCTCAACCCCAGCCCCAACACACACACATTTCACTCTCCCCCTCCACAACACCCCCCATCACAGACGTAGCCATTCTAACCCTGAGAGCAAACTAAAGCACAACCTACTTCACGGAGACGAAGGTCACTGAGTTGGGAAAGTTTGGGGGGACCCATGTCTCGTCGATACAGTAGTAGTGTTCCCTTTGGGATCGGATATAGGCATAGAAAGGGGGGTTTGCTTGTGAAGTCAACCTCTCTAAAGGGGATCATCTTGTTCGTGCTATGTACGCTTCAGTAGGATGGGTCCAGGATGACATACCCAAAGACGGCACGGGAGGGCCCCCGTAGGGGAGCACGAGAAAGTTCAATATCTCTCATGAGGTGCCCGCGTTGGTGGCCGTAGATAGTAATAAAGGGACGAGTGGAGAGCATCGGGAAAGAGTCTCCCATGCTGGATGGGAGATCTCTTGATTTAAAGGCCCACTGTAATAGCCTTCCAGATGATGCCCATGAATCTTTCGACTTTTCCGTTGCCCTGTGGGGTTTTCTGTAGTTTTACATTGCAAATACCTTTACTGAAGAATTCTTTAAGTTCCCTACTCATGAAGGAGGATCCCCCGCGAGTGAAGTACCTGGATCCCAATAAAGAGAAAACTGGCAGAGAAAACTTAATAACGTTTAAAATGTTGAAAAAAATGACATATTAGCACAGGGAAAAACAAAAGGGGAAAATTTTAATACTCATCAAGCATTAAGGAAATTTATTCTTATCAGTACTAGGGAAGGACCTTTTAAGTCAATTTAAGACTTTCAACGGTTGAGTAGCCTTTATAAACGAGTTTATCTGGATGATGAAAACAGGTTTACACTCTGCACATACCGACTGATCCCAAACTTGTCGACATCCTCCACAGAGTAAGGCATATTCCTAGATTTTACATAATATAAAGCCCAGTAAGCTTTGGGGGAACAGTGGCATGAAGGGCAATTTGCCGTTGATCGGAATGCCGTTCCCCAGTAGGACCTGGAGAGTGTGTCAGGAGGAATATTCTTCGGCCAGGTCGGACATATGTCAAAGTCGAAGCATGAAAAAGTTCCCCTCCTCAAATTTTAAAAAATAACCATTCTTTTTTAATTATTGTTTGTTTGTCAAAAAATAAACACACAGAACGGGGGGCAGTTCGTACGGTGAAACGGTTTTACCTGTCAAATAATGCCCCGTGGCGAAATGACTCAAAATTGCCTGAGCTTTCCCTTTTCAACGGAAGCTCAGCCCTTAAACGTCCCCGAAAAAAAAGGAAAGGGCGTCCCCCCCGGGGGGGGACTGCGCAAGGGCTATGTCGGGAAAGTCATGCAGCGGGCATGTTATTTTGGGGAACCAAATGGGACCCTTGTAAATTGATAAAGACCCCCCCCCGGCCTCAAAGGCGGGATATGGTTTTTCTTCTATCTGATGGGGAATGATGGGGGAAAACATTTGAGATCAATTGTACTAAAAAAAAGGTACTGACAAAAAATAAAACTGTATCATCAAAAACGGGGGTGGGAAGCCACCCCGAAGGGTTTTAAAAACGGTTGATAGCTCAGAATAGTCAATAACTAGGGGTCTTTTACGAGGTCATCCTTTAAAAACACCCCCTGAACGCCATGGGGAGTGAACTTCTATTTGCCTTCCCTTTTAAAGTCGTTTAGTCCTATTTTAATGAATTTTGAAACCCCCGGGTGAATATCGGCGGGATTGTAGCAAAGGGTGACAAACAGCTGCAGCTTTGCAAACAACTCGGGAGGGCCATAGCAATTTACTGAGCCCCCTTAACAACGGAGGGGAGGTTTCACCATATTAGAGTAAACACTTCATGGACCTCTGAAAATCCTGTCCTAATATCACTCCGAGCCAAACTGAGGGGGTATGGATAGACGACCTCACGATGTTCTGTCCTTCACTTTGAGATCGATTTACAGTTCCGCGGCCGAGCAGAGAGGGGTTTAGTTTTCATTGAAACCGACTTTGAGAAAAGGGGAAAAAACCCTTTAAGCAAAACGATCCCCCAAGCAGGGTGGTAAAACTCTGAATAACACTACAATAACCATCCATCTTTTTCCATTAGGGAATTTTCACTACGCCCCGATAAACACCTGGAACGCAGTAGTTACAGAGCTAATGTTACATGGTCGTCCCTGAAAAGCAGCGCACTAGTAGCTGCAGCTGAGTGCACGAACACCTTGGGAAAAAATTTCCTTTTTTTAAACTTTTGACACACAGCCCCACGCGCTGGACACTTGAAAAATGGGTGCCTAGAATACCCACAAAAAATAACACTTGCTTTTGAAGCCGCTACCCCCGGCGGTGATTCCTGCAGACTTCCCCCCATTTTCCCGAGTCGTATACCACACACGGAGGGGTTGGAACACTATACAACTCGAATTCGTCTGAGACGAAACTAGAGGTCGTGCTTGGAAAAAAATTGTAGTGGGGAAAATTTTTGGGGTTTTTTTTCCAGTAAACGCGTCGAATCCCGGGGGACTGTAAAAACCCTAATAAAAGGGATCCCGAGGATTCCTCACAATACCGCGTTTTTCTGTTACAGCCCGAAACACAACTTTTTTCAAAATTTTCAAGGCCCGCAGGTATTCGTCTAAAGATTTCCCCGACGTTGACGACGAGTCACAAAACGATAAAAGAGCAAAACCCATTGGGGCTTTACATACTGCGCTTTCAAGATATCATAGCACAGATAAGGTATTACCTCCGAGATTTTTTTCATAAATTTCGGCGATTAAAAATTAGTAAAAAAAATGGCTTTTTTGAGGCCCCTCAGAGGTAGGGGTTCGACGAAAATTTTCCAAAAGGGCTGAACCAGGTTTCCACCTTGCGCTGCCGAGGGTGGCCCGGGGGCGAGTCAAGCCTCTCGGATCAAAAAAAGACGACCTCCGGTAGGTGGCTACCTCACACCGTCACGCCCCGTCCAGTACTCCGAAATTTGGTTTAGTAAATTGATGTTTAAAGAAACACTGCCTATCTCTCGGTTTTTTTTAACACAAAATCTGTAGTACACAGCTGTAACCAAACATACAGCTGACGAATAAACAAAACAGAAAACAGCTCGTACAATAAAAATTTCACAATAAACAGAAAAAATAATACAAAATAAACATACCATTAACCCAGATGTCTGGTCAAGGAGGAGCCCATCGCAGGAAAAATGTAGCCTGGATGTCCGAAGCCTCACCTCCTAAACGTTTACTAACTACTTCTAATGGTAATACACAGAGTGAACGCTGAATCAAAACCATTTAGTTTCAAACAGTAACCAGTGCACAGGAAAAGTTTTAGAAGGGAGGGAACTAAAGTGATTGTAAGAAAAGAGAGGAGGGGGGTTTGTTAAAACTAAGGGAAAAAGGACAAGATAAAAAGGAGTAGCTAAAGGTTTTTTCTATAGGTAGGAGTTTTTAAAAAAAATAAAATTTTTGCGAGGAGAACTATGTAGAGGATTTATAATATCATAAACTGAAACATGGTTAGAATTTTCGGGAAAAGTATTTTAACCAGAGGTTGAGATAGCGGGTATAAGTTATTTCACCAAGGACGGTTATGCAGGCGATGGTGGGAAATTGCGCTTTATGCAAGAGATAAATACAGTGTTTCGTTAATAAAGTTATAAAAAAAAGATGTAGCATAGATCATATGGGTAGAGGTTGGAGGGGGCTGAAAAAATGGTTTTGGGGGTGGGTATAGGACCCAAAATTATGTAAAGAGGATTTGTTTTCTTTTGGAAGAAAAAAAAGAAGACTTTAGATAAATCGACTATGCGTGGGGAGGACTTCATATTTTAGGAATTTGGCTAGGGTTTAATTGTGGACCAATGATGCGGGGGAATTGAAATAGTTCAGGATAAAAATTTCTAAGGCAAGCAATCAAGGAGCCTATAGAGGGATAATATTCTAGATTTTTTTTCTAATAAACTGGGGAAAATTTAGTTACAGAGGTGGAAGTTAAAGGGGATTAGGGAAAAAGGATCATGGGGAAAATCAGGTTTTGCTTAAAAAGGAAAGTAGGAAAAAAAATGTTAATAAGCAAGAGTACCAGACTTCAGAAAAAAATAATTATGCAGGAATCGGGGAAAACACCTGGAGGAATTAAAGAGAAAAAGAAAAATCTTAAGACAAAGGGAAAAATTTTGAAAAAAGAAAAAAACGCTGAACTAGCTATCACTTTCAACGATTATATTTTATAATATAATTTTTATTATAATTATAATATTATATTATATTTTATTAATATATATATAAATATATATATATAATTTGGGGGACCCTCCCTTGGGGCGCTTCAACCACTGGATTACGGGCAGTGGACGCCGATCCCCCCATTGACGAAAAAGCACCCCCCCCTTGCAAATCGAGAGACTGTAGCAAAGTTGGGGGGGGAAAAAGGGAGGGGGTCTGTAAAAATCATGGGGCTCCTAAAGCGGGGGGTGAAGCCTGATCCCCCGGGTTGCATGCTGTCCCGCTGCCGTGTGGAATCAGGTGCCATTCCTCCTGACGGGAAAGGGGGCTGGTCTCCCTATTGGGAAAAGGAAAGGGAACCGCAGGATTGCAACAATTCCGCGGCGGCATTACACGCCACCGTGCCAGGCAAGGTGCTTGCCCATCTATTGCTCTACCTACAGTCTACACGGATCCGCAGTCACCTGCTGAAGCATCATATAACTCAGTAGTCTGGGTTCACGCCTGGTGAGTCACCAACTAGCGTCCTACCAATAAGTCCCGTATCCTAGCGCTTCGTGTCCTGGTGGAGCGCCGACGTGAGTTTTCGACAGGGGATGCTTGCAGCCTATGTTGACCTCAAGAAGGCGTTGTTTGATTCAGTGCATCGTGAGTCACTCTGGGATCTGCTGCGACTTCGCAGGATTCCTGCAAGGACCATTGGTTTGATGACTGGTCTGTACTCTGGGACTGAGAGTGCTGTGAAGTGTGGGGGAGCTGTATCCAGCTTCTTTCCTGTTAATACAGGAGTGAGGCAAGGTTTGCGTCCTTGACCCATCACTTTCAAACTTGTATGGACTGGGTATTGGGCAAAGTCTTAAATCAAAGTGATTGTGGAGCATCCCTCGGCAACACCAAGATCACTGATCTTGTTTTTACCGATAATGCATTAATCTTTGCTGAGTCGCTGGACGGGTCCTGGTAAATGGCTCTCGAGGCACTGCACAGGGAGGCAAAGCCTTTGGGACTTGAGGTCTCCTGGCTCATGATCAAGGCCAGGCGTTTGGAGGCATATTAAGAAACAGTACAGTCTGTTCATGCGTGGGTTGTGTGGCTGTGTTGTTGAAACTGGGGTTTATTTCTTTTTGATATGTCTATCGTGTTATCATAAGTTAATGATCCCACCACCCTTGTTTATGGTCAAGGGGAAACCCCCTTCATGAAAGGATACACAAGATTTTTCCCCCACTTCGAAACTGACTTACCAAAAAGAAAGAAAAAAAAATTACAATAGCTGTGGAAACCTTGGCCGAGATGAAGTGGTCATTCGGTTATTTTAGCTGATGATCTTTGCTTGGTAGACAAACTTATAATGAGGTTAGCGTGATCGTGTTAGGTTTCTTACCAAGATATGTAGGTTAGCATTAGGATTTTTAGGCGTGGAGTTCTATATATTTTTTTTTTTTTCTTTCTATCACAAAGGACTTGGCCAAGGGCACAACAAAAATGAGTAACACAAAGCCCCTTAGTTGCCAACCTATAAAGAAGACAGTAAGAGAATAAAATAAAAAGAGGGGTGAGCCAATTTAGTTCGGGAGGTTCTTGTTACTCCTCTTTTGAAAAGATTTAAGTCATAGGAAAGTGGAAAATAGAAACAGGAAGAGAGTTCCAGAGTTTACAGTGAAAGGATGCAGAGTAAAGATACTGATTAACTCTGCATTAGGAAGATGGACAGAATAGGGATGAAAATGAAGTAGAAAGTCTTGTGTAGCGAGGCCGCGGGAGCGGGGGGGAGGCATGCAGTTAGCAAGTTCAGAAAAGCAGTGAGCATGAAATAACGTAGAAGAGAGCATGAGAAGCAACATTGCGGCCGGGTGATTTAAGATTGAAGACAGTCAGTCAGAGGAGAGGGGAGTTGATGAGACGAAATGCTTTTGACTCAACCCTGTTTAGGAGAGCTGTATGAGTGGATCTCCCAAACATGTGAGACATACTCCATACATGGGCGGATAAGACCCTTGTAGAGAGCAAGCAATTGGGAGGGAGAAAAAAAAGGACGCAGACGCCACAGGACACCTAACTTCTTAGAAGCTGTTTTAGCAAGAGATGAGATGTGAGATTTCCAGTTCAGATTTTAAGTAAGGATAGTCCTAGAATGTTCATTGTAGAAGAAGGAGATAGTTGAGTGTCATTGAGAAGAGGGGATAGTTATCTGGTAGGTTTGTCGAGTAGATAGTGAAGAAATTGGGTTTTTGAGGCATTGAACAAACAAGGTTTGCTTTGCCCCAATCAGAAATTATAGAAAGATCAGAAGTTAGGCGCTCGGTGGCATCTCTCCGTGAATCACTTAGTTCCTGTTGAGTTTGACGTCTAATAAACGATGTTGAAAAATGCAGGGTAGAATCATCAGCGTAGGAGTGGATAGGGCTTTGAGTTAGAATTAGAAGATCATTAATGAATAATAGAAGGAGAGTGGGTGATAGGACAGAACCCTGGGGAACACCACTATTGATAGATTTAGGGGAAGAACAATGTCCGTTCTCCTACAGTAGCTGCAATAGAACGGTTTTGAAAGGAAAAGGTTTTTTTTTTTTTTTTTTTTTTCCCATCACAAAGGACTGGCCAAGGGCACAACAAAAATGAGTAACACAAAGCCCGCTTAGTTGACAGTCCCTATAAAGAAGACAAAAAGAGAATAAAATAAAAAAGAGGGGTGAGCCAATTTAGTTCGGGAGGTGTCTTGTTACTCCTCTTTTGAAAAGATTTAAGTCATAGGAAAGTGGAAAATAGAACCAGGAAGAGAGTTCCAGAGTTTACCAGTGAAAGGGATGAAAGAGTAAAGATACTGATTAACTCTTGCATTAGGAAGATGGACAGAATAGGGATGAAAATGAGTAGAAAGTCTTGTGTAGCGAGGCCGCGGGAGGGGGGGGAGGCATGCAGTTAGCAAGTTCAGAAAAGCAGTGAGCATGAAAATAACGGTAGAAGAGAGCAAGAGAAGCAACATTGCGGCGGTGATTTAAAGATTGAAGACAGTCAGTCAGAGGAGAGGAGTTGATGAGACGAAATGCTTTTGACTCAACCCTGTTTAGGAGAGCTGTATGAGTGGATCCTCCCCAAACATGTGAGACATACTCCATACATGGGCGGATAAGGCCCTTGTAGAGAGCAAGCAATTGGGAGGGAGAAAAAAAAGGACGCAGACGCCACAGGACACCTAACTTCTTAGAAGCTGTTTTAGCAAGAGATGAGATGTAAGATTTCCAGTTCAGATTTTTAGTAAAGGATAGTCCTAGAATGTTCATTGTAGAAGAGGGAGATAGTTGAGTGTCATTGAAGAAGAGGGGATAGTTATCTGGTAGGGTTTGTCGAGTAGATAGGTGAAGAAATTGGGTTTTTGAGGCATTGAACAAAACAAGGTTTGCTTTGCCCCAATCAGAAATTATAGAAAGATCAGAAGTTAGGCGCTCGGTGGCATCTCTCCGTGAATCACTTAGTTCCTGTTGAGTTTGACGTCTAATAAACGTTGTTGAAAAATGCAGGGAAGAATCATCAGCGTAGGAGTGGATAGGGCTTTGAGTTAGAATTATAAGATCATTAATGAATAATAGAAAGAGAGTGGGTGATAGGACAGAACCCTGGAGAACACCACTATTGATAGATTTAGGAGAAGAACAATGTCCGTCTACAGTAGCTGCAATAGAACGGTTTTGAAAGGAAATTTTTTTTTTTTTTTTTTCCATCATAAAGGACTGGCCAAAGGCACAACAAAAATGAGTAACACACAGCCCGCTTAGTTGACAGTCCCTATAAAGAAGACAGTAAGAGAATAAAATAAAAAAGAGGGGTGAGCCAATTTAGTTCGGGAGGTGTCTTGTTACTCCTCTTTTGAAAAGATTTAAGTCATAGGAAAGTGGAAAATAGAAACAGGAAGAGAGTTCCAGAGTTTACCAGTGAAAGGGATGCAGGGGTAAAGATACTGATTAACTCTTGCATTAGGAAGATGGACAGAATAGGGATGAAAATGAGTAGAAAGTCTTGTATAGCGAGGCCGCGGGAGGGGGGAGGAGGCATGCAGTTAGCATGCTCAGAAAAGCAGTGAGCATGAAAATAACGGTAGAAGAGAGCAAGAGAAGCAACATTGCGGCGGTGATTTAAAGATTGAAGACAGTCAGTCAGAGGAGAGGAGTTGATGAGACGAAATGCTTTTGACTCAACCCTGTTTAGGAGAGCTGTATGAGTGGATCCTCCCCAAACATGTGAGGCATACTCCATACATGGGCGGATAAGGCCCTTGTAGAGAGCAAGCAATTGGGAGGGAGAAAAAAAAGGACGCAGACGCCACAGGACACCTAACTTCTTAGAAGCTGTTTTAGCAAGAGATGAGATGTGAGATTTCCAGTTCAGATTTTTAGTAAAGGATAGTCCTAGAATGTTCATTGTAGAAGGAGGAGATAGTTGAGTGTCATTGAAGAAGAGGGGATAGTTATCTGGTAGGTTTTGTCGAGTAGATAGGTGAAGAAATTGGGTTTTTGAGGCATTGAACAAAACAAGGTTTGCTTTGCCCCAATCAGAAATTATAGAAAGATCAGAAGTTAGGCGCTCGGTGGCATCTCTCCGTGAATCACTTAGTTCCTGTTGAGTTTGACGTCTAATAAACGACGTTGAAAAATGCAGGGTAGAATCATCAGCGTAGGAGTGGATAGGGCTTTGAGTTAGAATTAGAAGATCATTAATGAATAATAGAAAGAGAGTGGGTGATAGGACAGAACCCTGGGGAACACCACTATTGATAGATTTAGGGGAAGAACAATGTCTGTCTACAGTAGCTGCAATAGAATGGTTTTGCAAGGAATTTTTTTTTTTTTTTTTTTTTTCCCCATCACAAAGGACTGGCCAAGGGCACAACAAAAATGAGTAACACAAAGCCTGCTTAGTTGACAGTCCCTATAAAGAAGACAGTAAGAGAATAAAATAAAAAAGAGGGGTGAGCCAATTTAGTTCGGGAGGTGTCTTGTTACTCCTCTTATGAAAAGATTTAAGTCATAGGAAAGTGGAAAATAGAAACAGGAAGAGAGTTCCAGAGTTTACCAGTGAAAGGGATGCAAGAGTAAAGATACTGATTAACTCTTGCATTAGGAAGATGGACAGAATAGGGATGAAAATGAGTAGAAAGTCTTGTATAGCGAGGCCGCGGGAGGGGGGAGGAGGCATGCAGTTAGCATGCTCAGAAAAGCAGTGAGCATGAAAATAACGGTAGAAGAGAGCAAGAGAAGCAACATTGCGGCGGTGATTTAAAGATTGAAGACAGTCAGTCAGAGGAGAGGAGTTGATGAGACGAAATGCTTTTGACTCAACCCTGTTTAGGAGAGCTGTATGAGTGGATCCTCCCCAAACATGTGAGACATACTCCATACATGGGCGGATAAGACCCTTGTAGAGAGCAAGCAATTGGGAGGGAGAAAAAAAAGGACGCAGACGCCACAGGACACCTAACTTCTTAGAAGCTGTTTTAGCAAGAGATGAGATGTGAGATTTCCAGTTCAGATTTTTAGTAAAGGATAGTCCTAGAATGTTCATTGTAGAAGAAGGAGATAGTTGAGTGTCATTGAAGAAGAGGGGATAGTTATCTGGTAGGTTTTGTCGAGTAGATAGGTGAAGAAATTGAGTTTTTGAGGCATTGAACAAAACAAGGTTTGCTTTGCCCCAATCAGAAATATAGAAAGATCAGAAGTTAGGCGCTCGGTGGCATCTCTCCGTGAATCACTTAGTTCCTTTGAGTTTGACGTTAATAAACGACGTTGAAAAATGCAGGGTAGAATCATCAGCTAGGAGTGGATAGGGCTTTGAGTTAGAATTAGAAGATCATTAATGAATAATAGAAAGAGAGTGGGTGATAGGACAGAACCCTGGGGAACACCACATTGATAGATTTAGGGAAGAACAATGTCGTCTACAGTAGCTGCAATAAAGGTTTGAAGGAATTTTTTTTTTTTTTTTTTTTCCATCAAAAGGATGGCCAAGGGCACAACAAAAATGAGTAACACAAAGCCACGTTTAGTTGACAGTCCCTATAAAGAAGACAGTAAGAGAATAAAATAAAAAAGAGGGGTGAGCCAATTTAGTTCGGGAGGTGTCTTGTTACTCCTCTTATTGAAAAGATTTAAGTCATAGGAAAATAGAGGAGAGAATTGATGAGAAAGAACGATATCTTGCATTAGGAAGATGACGAATGATGAAATGATATGATAAGCTTTGTTAGGAGGGACGTGGGGGGGTGCATTGAGTAGAAAAGTATCATGTGTAGAAGGGCAAGGAGAAGCGGCGAGTGATGTTACAAGTTGAAGAAAGCAGGGAGATGAAAATATCGTAGACGAGACATGTTTGAAGTCAACACGCGGTGTTTAGAGAGCATTGAGACGGTCGTAGAGGAGGATGATAGATCAGAAATTTTAGAAATATCAAATGTTTAGTGAGAGCGTAGAGTGGATCTCCCAAATGTGAGAGGATAGTTACTGGTAAGGTTTGCGGTAATAAAGACGGTTAGTAGAACAAACAAGTTGTGCCAGAGAAATTATAGAAATACAGAGTTACGCCCGGGCACTCTTGAATACTTAGTCCTGTTTTAGCAAAAAGATGAAAATGTGAGATATCCTAGTGAATTTTTAGAATAGAGATCATTAATGACATAATTAGAAAAGGAGAGTGGAGTGATAGAAAGAACCCTGGGGAACACACATATGATAGATTTAGAAGAAGAACAATGTCCGTCTACAGTAGCTGCAATAGAACGGTTTGAAAGGAAACTTAAGATGAAGGTACAGAGAGAAGGATAGAAACCGAATGACGGTAGTTTGGAAATTAAAGATTTGTGCCAGACTCTATCAAAAGCTTTTGGTATGTCAAGGGCAACAGCAAAAGTGTCACCGAAACCCCTAAAGGAGGGTGACCAAGATTCAGTTAGGAAAGCTAGAAGATCGCCAGTAGATCGCCCTTTACGGAAACCGTACTGACGATCAGATAGAAAATTGTGAGCAGATAGATGCTTAAAAATCTTCTTATTAAGTATAGATTCAAAAACTTTAGAAAGGCAGGAAGTCAAAGCTATAGGACGGTAGTTTGAAGGATTAGAACGGTCACCCTTCTTAGGAACAGGTTGGATGTGAGCAAACTTCCAGCAAGAAGGAAAGGTGGAAGTAGATAGACAAAGACGGAAAAGTTTGACCAGGCAAGGTGCAAGCACAGAAGCACAGTTTTTGAGAACAATAGGAGGGACTCCATCAGGACCGTAAGCCTTCCGAGGATCTAGGCCAGAAAGGGCAAAGAAAACATCATTCCGAAGGATCTTAATGACAGGCATAATATAGTCAGAGGGTGGAGGAGAAGGAGGAAGAAGCCCTTCATCAACCAGAGTGGAATTTTTAGCAAAGGTTTGAGCGAAGAGTTCAGCTTTAGAAGTAGATGAGACAGCTGTGGAGCCATCTGGGTGAAGCATAGGAGGGAAAGATGAAGGAGAAAAATTGTTAGAGATGTTATTAGTTTGATGCCAGAAGTCACAAGAGGAATTTGATTCAGAAAGTTTTTGACATTTTCTATGAATGAAAGAGTTTTTGGTAAGTTGAAGTAAAGATTTGGCATGATTACGGGCAGAAATATAAAGGGCATGAGTTTCAGGAGATGGATGCTTACGGTATCGTTTGTGAGCCACCTCTCTATCTCGGACAGCATGAGAACAAGCAGAGTTAAACTAAGGTTGACGGGCTTTAGGATTAGAGAAAGTGTGTGGAATGTACGCCTCCATGCCAGAGACTATGACCTCAGTTATGCGCTCTGCACAAAGAGATGGGTCTTTGACATGGAAGCAGTAATCATTCCATGGAAAATCAGAGTAGTACTGCCTTAGGTCTTCCCACTTAGCTGAGTTGAAGTGCCAGAAGCACCTCCGCTTAGGTGGATCCCGAGACGGTACCGGAGCGATAGGACAGGTTACAGAAATAAGATTGTGATCGGAGGAACCCAACGGAGAGAATAGTTTCAGAGTAAGCAGAAGGGTTATTAGTTAGGAAAAGATCAAGAATGTTGGACGTGTCTCCAAGGCGGTCAGGAATGCTGGGGCGGTAGGGTGCTGCACCAGCTGCTCTAGGTCTTGGAGGATAGAAAAGTTGTAGGCTTGTTCACCAGGTTGGTCAGTGAAAGAAGATGATAGCCAAAGCTGGTGGTGAACATTGAAGTCCCCAAGAATGGAAATTTCTGCTAAAGGAAAATGAGATGAGATGTGCTCCACTTTTGATGTTAAAGAGTCGAAGAATTTTACATAGTCAGAGGAGTTAGGTGAGAGATATACAGCACAGATAGATTTAGTAAGAGAGTGACATTGAAGTCGAAGCCAGATGGTAGAAAATTCGGAAGATTCAAGGCCGTGGGCACGAGAGCAAGTGATGTCATTGCGCACATATACGCAACACTCGCAACAGCCAGCTTTGGATTGAAATGAGAATAGAGACAGTAAGAGGAGACAGAAAAAGGTCTGCTGTCAGTGCTCACAGCCAACTGAGTTTCGGTGAGGAAAAGAAGATGAGGTTTAGAGGAGGAGAGATGATGTTCAACACAGAGAAAGTTAGATCTAAGGCCGCGAATGTTGCAGAAGTTTAAGGAGAGAAGGCTAGAAGAAGTATCAAGACACCTCGAGTCGTCATCTTGAAGACTGTCCGACCTGGGGATATTTCTGGTCCCTTCCCCAGTTAGGGACTCCGAGGCAGGGCGATTAACAGGCATAATAAAATTTTGAGTGAAGATAGTTTAGGGATGTAAGTGCATGTAGTGTAATGTGAGTAGTAAGAGGAATTGTCTTTAGAGTGCAGGCTGCAGCTACTCTCTTGTGTATCTGAGACACTAAGGGATATGGAAAGAGAGGACACGGGAGATTTCAATGATAAGTCTGCAGCACCCCTTCAACTCCCGTAAGTACCTCCCCGGGAGTATTTCACCATGGCGGCAGCTGTCTGACTGCCTACTCCCTTGATTGGGCTCAGTGTTCTGAAAGGGGGTTTGTATTCTTGTCTCATATTTTATTTTTGACTAAGATCAGGGATTATGGAGGATAATGAGTGCATCGAAATATTTTGGTTATAAAAAAATATATATATTAACCCGTGGGCTGCGGCAAGCCTTCCGGAAGCGCAATTTTCAATTGCATACAAAAACCGCGCCAACATTCGTAGAAGTCTACAAACTGTGTCACATATACGCCTTGATGTCAGCCTCGATAACACACACCACCATCTGCCTAAATACGCTGTACGCAGAGATATACCACTCCTTGGGTTTATTCCCAAGATCTTGGGATTTAGGTTCTGGTGTTGGGATATTTTTTGTCTTTCTTGGGACTTTTGGAGGTGATTATTCAAGTATTTCTCCAGTAGTTTATCTCAAGGTACGGTACAACGGTACCTATGCTTACCTTGAGATAAACTACTGGAGAAATACTTGAATAATCCACTCAAAATCTTGGGAAAAATCCCAAGGAGTGGCACCCCTGATCCCACCTCAGCAGTTTCTAGCCAGCGGTTAGGTGCCATTCGCGCCAGATATTTCAACTCCCGACCACAGCCACACCACAACCCCATACGCTTGGGTTAGAAATAGATATATTGCCGGATGCGGATTTTTACTACCTTGACGTTGATGTCATCATGATTTTCATCCAATTATGTAATGGTCACTGTGTCCGCAGTGACCTGGGTTAAACAGACACAAAAAACATATTACACTCCACTTATGCACCGGTCTTTCCGTTATAGTGCGTGAAGTTTCCTTACTAACAAATATTCATCATAAAAAAAATATGTTACTCAATTTCTACTCGTGGCCCGAGACATATATGGTATGGACCAAAGCATAGACCACTATATCTCTGGACTGTTCACGCAACAATGTTTTGAAACTGCCAGGCTGCATAGCGGCCTCGCGGCCCGCCCGACAAAGAGATATAGTGGTCTATGGACTATCATAAAAACTGGTTTATCAGTATATATGATATACTGTAATCTTCGTAAATGTTTGTTCTATAATATTATCAAATAAAAAACAGTAAAACACGCTAAGGAAATGCCATTACGAGACTCTGAAGAAATATGCATGAACTTCAACTCTTTAATATTCACTTCAACTCTTCGCCATTTAAAACTTTGCTAGTCAACTTTTAACATGAAACATATCAATAGAAGCGCAATTGTATTAGCTTTCCATTGATATATTTCGTTTACTGATAAATGAATTAAAACCATGCTTAAATTAGCGTTAACTAAATAAATAAAATAATCAATCGGGTAATTTTCTTGATTGATGAGGTTATTTATTTAGTTAACGCTAATTTATACTAACGCTTATATTTATATTCATTTATCAGAAAACGAAATATATCAATGGAAAGCTAATAACATTGCGCTTCTATTGATACCCTTTATGATAAAAGTTGACTGGCAACGTTTTAAATGGCGAAGAGTTGAAGTAAATATCATTCATATTGTAGTTAATGCATATTTCTTCAGAGTCTCGTAATGGCATTTCCTTAGCGTGTTTTACTGTTTTTTATTTGATAATATTATAGAACAAACATTTACGAAGATTACAGTATATCATATATACTGATAAACCAGTCTATATGATCCGTATATATATATATGAATCCGAGTGGCCCTCCGACTTAAGGGCCATTGTGCAACAGGCCGATATTCCGTGCGCAGTCCAGATTTACAGTGGTCTATGACCAAAGCCATATAAACAGGTCTGCCAAGGGGGCGGAGCTGAGTTGATTGAGTAGGAGTAGCCTACAACAAGATACCTGACTCGCGGTCCCTCCAATGCAACTTCTGTTATCCGCCGACGGTGGCGCCACCGTGCGGCAGGTGTTAAACCAGCCTGCTGGCCCCATTCACTTGCTGCATATGACCAACGAATATTCACTTCAACTTTTCGCCATTTAAAACTTTGCGAGTCAACATTTACCATGAAACATATCAATAGAAGCGCGATTTTATTAGCTTTCCGTTGACATATTTCGTTTTCTGATGAATGAATTACAACCATGCATACATTACCGTTAGCTAAATAAATAACATCATCAATCGGGTAGTTTTCCCGATTGATGATGTTATTTATTCACTTATATATTTCGTTTTCTGATAAATGAATTAGTACCATGCATAAATTAGCGTTAACTAAATAAATAACATCATCAATCGGGAAAATTACCACGATTGATTATTTTATTTATTTAGTTAACCCTAATTTATGCATGGTTCTAATTCATTAATCAGAAAACGAAATATATCAATGGAAAGCTAATAAAATTGCGCTTCTATTGATATGTTTCATGGTAAATGTTGACTCGCAAAGTTTTAAATGGCGAAAAGTTAAGGTGAATAATAGGTTCATGCATATTTCTTCCGTCTCGTAATGGGATTTCTTTAGCTTGTTTTACTGGGTTTTTTTGATAATATTATTATATATTTTTTTTTTTTTTTACATTTGTGCCTGTAGTAGGCAGTGTAGGCAGTGGTGACCCAGGGCTCGGATGGTAGGCTCTGGAGATTCACTTGAGGGATCTGATGGTTGGTCCTCGCCCGTGGTGGCGCAGGCAGGATTCTTATAGTGACGCCTGTGATTAGAGGTTCATGCCGCCCTCCTGTGTCCCCCGATGCACTCGCAATCGAAGATAGAGTTGATTGGCAGGGCATGTGGGTGTTCTTAGGCCACTCGACGGTGCAGAAAGGTTTTGGTTTTCTTCGGGGATCGAACTCGGGTCACCGAGAACGCCAGTCGGAGACGCTAACCACTCCGCTACTGCCTCCCCAAATTATAGAGCAAACATTTACGTAGATAACATTATATCATAAATACTGATAAACCATAGTCTATATGATTTTCATTGATAGTCATATGCAGCAAGTGAATGGGCTAGCAGACTGGTTAACTCCTGCCGCACGGCGGAGGTCGATTTCACGCGCACCACAGGGCACCCCGGAGTGAGGTATCTTGTTGTTGAATGTCTTTGCTCTTTAGCCCTGTCCTGCTCGCCTATTCCTCCAGCTCTGTGCAGACGCATGGCTGTAACTCCATAACTAACCATAGGATTTTCTCGAAAATAAAATACCCTCATTGTGATTCTCACACAAAGTTACCCTTCTTACGTCACATGAATTCGCCCTTACGTAAGCTTAACCTAACTTGACGTGTTCAAGAGTAAACTCGACATACTGTTCCAGAATACGGGAATATGCGTCCTGCTCCTTGTCCTCTTGCTCTCATATACTTTTCATATATTTACATCCGAAGACATCACAGTGTGAAGGCATGGCCGCATGGTTAAGGAGCGACCATCTGTTGCAGCCGATGGGGACGGAGGCGGGACGAGGATGCATGTCAGGTAGGAATGGAACTTTGCTTGTCCAAGCGGCACAAGCAAAGGGTCGTCCCCAGCTTGTGTGCTAGCTCTCTCTCTCTCTCTCTCTCTCTCTCTTCTCTCTCTCTCTCTCTCTCTCTCTCTCTCTCTCTCTCTCTCTTTTCTCTCTCTCTCTCTCTCTCTCTCTCTCTCTCTCTCTCTCTCTCTCTCTCTCTCTCTCTCTCTCTCTCTCTCTCTCTCTCTCTCCTCTCTCTCTCTCTCTCTCTCTCTCTCCTCTCTCTCTCCTCTCTCTCTCTCTCTCTCTCTCTCTCTCTCTCTCTCTCTCTCTCTCCTCTCTCTCTCTCTCTCTCTCTCTCTCATCTCCTCTCTCTCTCTCTCTCTCTCTCTCTCTCTCTCTCTCTCTCTCTCTCTCTCTCTCTCTCTCTCTCTCTCTCTCTCTCTCTCTCTCTCTCTCTCTCTCTCTCTCTCTCTCTCTTCTCTCTCTCTCTCTCTCTCTCTCTCTCTCTCTCTCTCTCTCTCTCTCTCTCTCTCTCTCCTCTCTCCTCTCTCTCTCTCTCTTCTCTCTCTCTCTCTCTCTCTCTCTCTCCTCTCTCTCTCTCTCTCTCTCTCTCTCTCTCTTCTCTCTCTCTCTCTCTCTCTCTCTCTCTCTCTCTCTCTCTCCTCTCTCTCTCTCTCTCTCTCTCTCTCTCTCTCTCTCTCTCTTTTCTCTCTCTCAATAGTACACAATACTGATCACATTCTCACGAATCTAATGCTATGCTCTTGAAGGTAAGACACTTCAGTCATGGAGAGTGTGTCGTGAGTGTGTCAGAGCGTGGTCACCAAGAGAGAAGGCCTGATGAATCGCCCGTGACGTCACACCATCTAAATCTCACCGCTCCGCTCCCCGTACAAGTTTACCTACCTAATATAATGTTTATCAGTATAAAATATATACTGTTATCTTCGGAAATGTTTGTTCTATAATATTATCAAATAAAAAAAAGGTAAAACACATAAAAGAAATGCCATTATGAGACTCAAGAAATATGCATTAACTTAAACTCTTCACCATTTAATATTTTGCGAGAAAACATTTTACATGGAGAATATCAATATAAGCGGAATTTAATTAGCTTTCCATTGATATATTTCGTTTAGTGATAAATGAATTAGCAGCATGCATAAATTAGCGTTAACTAAATATAAAAAATCATGAAATCGGGTAATTTCCTACCTAATATATGTTTATCAGTATAAAATATATACTGTTATCTTCGGAAATGTTTGTTCTATAATATTATAAAAAAAAAAACCGTAAAACACACTAAAGAAATGCCATTATGGTGCCATCTCTCACGGTGGCCTCGGTCAGAGTGTGTAGAACCGTGACGTGACGTAGAGAGTGTGACGTCCCACCACACTGACCTTCAGTCAGGGACAGAGTGATTTCAAGCGCGGAGAAGCTGCCTGAGGGAAGATAACGCTCAAAGCAAAAGTGCATATAATTCATTATCAGATAAAGTCGTCATTATCAGGCCGTTTATACATGATTTTGAACAAAAGAACTTAACTGCAGTCATCATTTCATTGAGGTACGAAGCTGACCAAGCTTTTTACACACAAACAACGCCTCTAATTTCAAATGTTTCTCATTCATCACCACCACTACTTTATTCGGTGATGGATGTCGTAGATGAAAGACTTATTTTTTTCGTACTCCAAAAATATCTTTTATACTTTAGCTAACCATTAAATGCTGTAAGATACATTATGATACATGCCGAATGGCAGCTCCTGCCTAGTCTAGACTCGCGGTGACGTCATGACGCGAGAGAATGAATTTCAGGTCGGACTTTGGCAGACTTGTTAATATGGCTTTGGTATGGACGAGTAACCTT
This sequence comes from Chionoecetes opilio, assembly GCA_016584305.1. Lineage (NCBI taxonomy): Eukaryota > Metazoa > Arthropoda > Malacostraca > Decapoda > Majidae > Chionoecetes > Chionoecetes opilio. The sequence goes on from JACEEZ010010525.1 coordinate 236,057, forward strand.
CCGATCGAGACATTTCCCCGTCGGCACATCATCTGAGGGTTCTTGAGACCAGCCAGATTTCCTTTTACTGTTACTTCCACTCTATCAACATTTCCTACCCTAATATGAAACAGGTATCATTCTAAAGAAACGGGGAGGGGGGAATTTTTCTACTGAGTAAATGTGGTTCTCACTGCCAGGATGATGACAACTCGTCTTAGTTCCATCGTCTCCTGTGTGTCAGATGGGAGAAGGGAACGGTCTCTCTCAATAACCGTAAAGTTTAGTCATTTAGATCTTTACATATGTGAAATATTGTATCCTAACGGAAAAATTGAAGTACGAAAGGGGCTTACCTGTGTGTCAGATGAGAGAAGGGAACGGTCTCTCCAAAGCCATATAAACAAGTCAGCCAAAGTCCGACCTGAAATTCATTCTCTCACGCATGACGTCACAGCGAGTCCGCAGTAGGCAGGAGCTGTCATTCGGCATGTATCATAAAGTATCTTACAGCATCTAATGGTTAGCTAAAGTATTAAAGATATTTTTTGGAGTACGCAAAAAAAAAAATCTTTGATCTACGACATCCATCACCGAATAAAGTAGTGGTGGTGATGAATGAGAAACCTTTGAAATTAGAGGCGTTTATTGTGTATAAAAAACTTGGTCAGCTTCGTACCTCAATGAAATGATGACTGCAGTTATGTTCATTTGTTCAAAAGCAAGTATAAACGGCCTAATAATGACGACTTTATCTGATAATGAATTATTAGCAGTTTTTCTTATGCGCATTATCTACCCTCAGGCAGCTTCTCCGCGTTTGAAATCACCCAGTCCCTGACTGACGATCGGCTGTAACAGATGGCCGCTCCTTACCCATGCGGCCATGCCTTCACACTGTGCGGTCTTCGGATGTAAATCTGTCGCAAATACAGGCGGCAAAGTGACCACATATTTTCCCAAAGAACGAACAGTTACAGGCCAAATGGATACATCTATGTGAGAGATCTCTATCAGATTAAAAAATGTCTGGTTATTTCATGCAACTCTTTGCCAAATTTACATGAAATGGTAAGAGAAAAGTATGATATCAGCTACATTATGACATACAAGTTAAACCAGGATTGCTTAGAGAATTTTTGCTTGCTGGCGTCAAATAAGAGGATGTCATTCAGATCCTTCACCTGTCCAAGTTAAGCATCGCATGAAATCATTTCTACTCGGTAAAGATAGCAATGGTATGATGGGAAACTTCTCTAATGTAGATAATAGCAATACTGATGTCAGTTTATCAGAAGGTTCTTTTTCAGACCTGAATACTTCTCACTTAACATCCAATGACAGAGATGAAGCACTCAATAATGAACTTTGGATATCAGCAATGTTATTATCTGCATTAGATTTGACAGGTAATGAAGATCACGAAGAGAAAATGCACATTGAAAATTGTGACCCCGCATCCCTTGAGAATTTAGATCCTTTTTTTGAAGACACCATGGAAACAGAGGGCCTCAGATATGTTGGAGGTTATATAGTCCATAAGTTTCCCCAGCATCAGTTCCTTGGGTCTGAAGTAGGGGAGGGAGATAGTGGTGGTGGCACCTGGATTGAGTATGCTTGCCAAAGACCTGGGAAGCTTAAACAACCCAGTAACTCATTTTTCCAGCAGTTGCAAAAGATGGAGGATATGTTTAAGTGCTACCATGGCACTAAAAACCTTAAAGCTGGGAAAAGGGCTGTACAATCACTTGCTTCAGAAATATGTAAATATATAGATTTACCTAATGAAATTATTATATTCTTTGTACGGTGCCGTATATTTTTTAGGATGCGAGTGCTAAATAGAAACCGATTAAAATCAAAAAGTGTGCAGAGGAAAATGATGAAATTAATAAGATAAAATGTATGTATATACCGAAGACAATTGTAGCAAGTCCTGGTTTAATGTGTATATCAGCACAGCAGAATTGAGTCACTATTTTCATCTCTTGGCATTAGATGGAGTTTTGGCAAAGACTTTGATGATATAAGCAATCCCTTATATTTTGCTGGTACAGTACCATAAACAATCAATGAGTTTTCAGTGTTTATCATTTTGGGGAATAGTTCCAGGCTTTGCTTTGACACAGCTTGTTCCATATACATTAATTGCTACTTTGCTATATGCTATACAAGACCCCTACTTAGAGAAATCAAAGCATGAATCAGCTTATAAAATTAACTCACTGTGACTATCCCAGCCCCTGGATAGAAGACCTTTCTCTCAAAGTTACTTTTTGGCCTGTGTTGTGGTTTCTGGAAGCAGTTCGAATGGTAATTAGACACTCATTCTACTGACACCCTTGACATGAATGTGAGTATCTGACATTGTATCATCAAGTTGCCTCTAATGCTTGTTTTGTGTTCTCAGAAACATCCATTGAGAAAGCATTCCTCACTTGACTTGACTCACTCACTTGACAACACAACATCAGGGTCAAGAAAATTGTTTCAGAATAGTTTGATACGGTGAGGTGCATCTGACAATACATAAATCTGTCACCAGCAGCTAGATTTGGAAAGTAACTTATGTTTGCTCTGCTGATACTTCCACAGTTTTCCATAGCTACACATTGGTTGGCGTAACATCATACACAATTGCTGTCACAGGGAACCCAGCAGCCTTTACTTCCTTTAGCAAACGGAAGAGACAATAATTGTCATCCGACTGTCAAATTCATAGTAGATGATTTGCTTCAATGATGTATTAAACCTGAGAGTTTACATGTCCGGTTTTTTGCCATGTTTTTTGTCTAGCTTGATCATAGGACCAGTCTTTGGAAATTATGCACTCTTCCAATGAATGTGCTAGTACATGCACTCTGTCATTAACTCTGTTTGGTACTGTAAAATATGTATAACGCACTACAGTATCATGCTCCACATCAGTATACTTGCTACCCAGTGACAGTGTTGATTTTGATGGAAAAGGAAAATCTTTGTGTGTGAATAGAATAGAATAGAATAGAATATATCTATTTGCTCAGACTTTATAAAAAGTATGGAGCACAGCTCCTGTGTAATATATATACACATTCATAACCGAAAAATCATCTAAACAGCTTAATCAAAGCATTTACAAATTGTGCTAAATTTGTTAATATTATTACATTTTTGTTCTGCATCAGCATTGTAAATTTAGAGTGATTTGGGTGTAATCTGTAATACTCTGGTATGTATCTGGTTCTTAACTGAATAATTTCCTCATTTTGACATTGCAACAGAACATGATATTCGTCTCCTAGTTGTCCGTCATTACATTGAGTACAATAACGCTCTTCCTGCTTATTTGACTGTCTTCCAGTAATAATTGGCAGCTGATATTTCCTGTGCGGAAATAGTTAGAAAATACGATTAGTTTTATTTAGTTTGGCTAAATACTCTTCAATCCCATAAACTTCTTTATACATCAATATAACTACTGCAAATGCCTCTGCTTGTTACATTTCTATACAAGTTGTATCCATATATCTTTTAATTTCTGTTCCACCGCTTTCCTAAACCATTTTGGGTTGTTAATAGTTTGCGTCATCCACACTACTGGCAAACCACACTCATACATATATTCCTTATACATTCTAGCCATGGCGATATATAAACACCACTTGTGTGTAGCTGCAATAAACAGTTGTACATTACATAACTTAATTTTGTTTTTTTTTCCCATAATCAATTTAGACCAGTAATGAATCATCCTACACTTAATAGTAATTTCAAGTGGATACACCCTAGTTCTCCATATACAATATCGGTGCTAGTATATCTGTGTACATACAAAATATGTTTCAGAAATTTCATTTGTAATAGTTCTACCCCCCGTATGATATTATCACCCCAGACTTCACAACCGTATGTTAATACGGGTACAACCATAGTGTTAAACAATTCAATTTGAATGTCAACTGGCAAGTCATATTTGCGTGAGGTGCCAATTAGCGCGTACAAGGCCCTCGTTGCTTGTTCCTTTAATTCCAACTCCCCCTTCCTAAACCTCCCATTATAATTAAACAATATACCTAAGTATTTATACTCGCTAACTACCTCTAATTCCTCACCACCAAATTTGAAATTGTAATTACTTGTTTGTACTTGACCCCGGCACTACAATACACTACAATTTTAGTCTTACTACCATTAACTTTTAATTTCCACTCGGAACAATAAATATAAAGAGCTGTTAGTGCCTGTTTCATGTTTCCCTCACTACTACATAGTACCACTGTATCGTCTGCATACATCAACACTAATAAACTTAAATAAACATTCAGAAGATCATTATCGAAATCTAAATAGTTACAATTACATTCAATAAGCTTTTTTTGGGTAAGTCATTAACATAAAAAGCAAAGAGCAGTGGCGATAGGTTTTCTCCCGTGTCTCACACCCGTATTACACGTAAATGTGTCGGGACAGTTGTTGATCCATCATTACGAAAGACTTAATATTATTGTACATACATACTATGAACAACCTTCAACAATTTACCGTTAATACCATCCCTAACAAGTTTATACCATAAACCTTCTCTCCACACCATATCAAATGCCTTTTTGTAGTCTACAAACAAACAAAACAATTTTCTCTTCTTCCACTTAAACAAGTCAATAACACATTTGAGCAAAAACATGTGGTCCAGGGTAGAATATTCCTGCCTAAAACCTGCCTGCGTTTCATTAATTATATGATTAGCCTCAGAATATTGTTTAAGTCGATCGTTCAGAATGGATGTAAATAATTTTCCCAAACAGTTTAACAAAGTAATTCCCCTGTAATTGTTCGTGTCGTTAGCGTCTCCCTTGTTCTTGTTTAACGGCACTATTACCCCAGTCGCCCACTCTGATGGAAAAACACCCGTATCCAATATCTTATTGAATAGTTTGACGTATAAGGGACACAGTAATTCTTGCGTGCATTTAATGTATTCATTAATTATATTATCAACACCAGGCGATTATTATTTTTTAGCTTACTTATGCATATTTTATCTCATCAGAAGTGATAGGACTATTCAATAAAGGCGAGTTGTTCTCACCAATGATTTCATAGTTAATGTCCTCGTTATTATAGTCGTCATCGGTAAATAGCAATCTAAAATGGTCGTAAAATTCGTCAAGTATAATCTTGCTCTCTTTGTTACTTTGATCACCTTTTAATATTTTCCAATATAACTTTGGATCTTTACTTTTGACTTCTCTTAGTTGTTTTACTATATTGAGATTTTCTTTATTCTTCGCCCTTGTTATTTCTTTCTTGGATTTCTTACTTTCTCTATCATAGCATTATCGTAGTGATACTTTTATGTTTATTATGTTTTATTTTAGCTTTGTGGTATACTTTTCTAGCAATAAGCACTGTTGTCATATCCTTTCATATTAGCATTATTACTCTTTTTTATATATTTGCTCTTACTACTCTGTGAAAAAATCTTTAAAGCTGGTTCTATAACACAAGTTTTAACTGGTGAGTTATGTCATCCACAGTCATGTCATCCACTCCGTCAAGCAGCTCATTCACCCTGTTACCATCCACGCTTTCCACGTACTCACTCTTTCTCTCATTTTTCCATCTTCCCGGTCTTACACAAGATGCTTCATTCACTCACTACTCTCTTTTCATGCTTGTCTCACCAGGCAAGAAAATTCTAACACAGTCTGTATACCACAGTGTACATCGGAATACAATGGATTGAATTCTAATACCTTAAATATTTTCACATGCTTAACAATATTGTGCGTACCGATAATGTATTCAATAGTGTATTGTAGGTGGTTGTGTATTTTCCAATCCCCATATCATAACCAATTCTACCGTTAATATAACAACATAATTTTTTACACACTTCAACTAATTTCTATACCGTAAGAACTTCTGTCAGGTGTACCATCCTGATTGAATTTATTCTGTAAACAACCTGAGGAACTTAAAACACAATTAACATCAATTCTGTTGGTAGATTACTAACTGTATCCTCACTGATTTGAGCAACGTCAGACAAAGTGCCAGTATGGGCGTTAAAGTCACCACATACAACATGATAACAGTCAGAATTAGATAGAAAATAATTTATCAAGCTCATCAAAGTGTTGTGGCTTGCCATACGTGAGTGACTGGAGAAATGTTAAACCACGTGATAAACAAGTTTTTCACGTGTGTGTGTTACCATTTAATGCTGATCAAATCACTGCACAGCAGATATCCTCCTCATTTCAATGTGAAAGTGTTACCCTTGATAATGTCCTTCACTTTGGTATCGAAGAAACATCAATTTGATATTTTCTCTGCAGTTTATAGGTTACTACATTTGACTGCTACATTTTAGCTCTCTCATGACACTAATATGAAGCAGAGGCTTCCTTTTCTTCCTTAACTGTTCAAGGTGAAACTGCAGTTAATTAATTTTCAGTCTACTCATCATAGTAGGCACAG
>JACEEZ010010525.1:245000-249954 GCA_016584305.1 Chionoecetes opilio
TTGTCTATCTACTTCCACCTTTCCTTTTTGCTGGAAGTTTGCTCACATCCAACCTGTTCCTAAGAAGGGTGACCGTTCTAATCCTTCAAACTACCGTCCTATAGCTTTGACTTCCTGCCTTTCTAAAGTTTTTGAATCTATACTGAATAAGAAGATTCTTAAGCATCTATCTGCTCACAATCTTCTATCTGATCGTCAGTACGGTTTCCGTAAAGGGCGATCTATTGGCGATCTTCTAGCTTTCCTAACTGAATCTTGGTCATCCTCCTTTAGGGGTTTCGGTGAACCTTTTGCTGTTGCTCTTGACATAACAAAAACTTTTGATAGAGTCTGGCACAAATCTTTAATTTCCAAACTATCCTCATTCGGTTTCTATCCTTCTCTCTGTACCTTCATTTTAAGTTTCCTTGCAAACCGTTCTATTGCAGCAACTGTAGACGGACATTGTTCTTCTCCTAAATACCCACTCTCTTTCTATTATTCATTAATGATATTCTAAGTCTAACTCATAGCCCTATCCACTCCTACGCTGATGATTCTACCCTGCATTTTTCAACGTCGTTTATTAGACGTCCCACTCAACAGGAACTAAGTGATTCACGGAGAGATGTCACCGAGCGCCTTAACTTTTGATTTTTCTATAATTTCTGATTGGGGCAAAGCAAACCTTGTTTTGTTCAATGCCTCAAAAACCCAATTTCTGCACCTATCTACTCGACAAAACCTACCAGATAACTGTCCTCTCTTCTTCAATGACACTCAACTGTCTCCTTCTTCTACAATGAACATTCTAGGACTATCTTTTACTAAAAATCTGAACTGAAAATCTCACATCTCATCTCTTGCAAAAGCAGCTTCTAAGAAGTTAGGTGTGCTGTGGCGTCTGCGTCATTTTTTTTCTCCCTCCCAATTGCTTGCTATCTACAGGGGCCTTATCCGCCCATGTATGGAGTATGTCTCACATGTTTGGGGAGGATCCCCTCATACAGCTCTCCTAAACAGGGTTGAGTCAAAAGCTTTTCGTCTCATCAACTCCTCTCCTCTGACTGACTGTCTTCAATCTTTAAATCACCGCCGCAATGTTGCTTCTCTTGCTCTCTTCTACCGGTATTTTCATGCTCACTGCTCTTCTGAACTTGCTAACTGCATGCCTCCCCCACTCCCGCGGCCTCGCTGCACAAGACTTTCTACTCATTTTCATCCCTATTCTGTCCATCTTCCTAATGCAAGAGTTAATCAGTATCTTTACTCTTGCATCCCTTTCACTGGTAAACTCTGGAACTCTCTTCCTGTTTCTATTTTTCCACTTTCCTATGACTTACATCTTTTCAAAAGAAGAGTAACAAGACACCTCCCGAACTAAATTGGCCTACCCCTCTGTTTTTATTTTATTCTCTTACTGTCTTCTTTATAGGGACTGGCAACTAAGCGGGCTTTGTGTTACCCAGTTTTGATGTGTCCTTGGCTAGTTCCTAGTGATGTAAAAAAAAAAAAAAAAAAAAATATATATATATATATATATTATATATAATATAATATATATATATTTATATATATTATATATATGTATATGTATATATATATGTGTGTATATATATATATATATATATATATATATAATATATATATATATATATATTATATATACATATATATATATATATATATATATATATATTATATATATATATATATATATATATATATATATATTACTAGCCGCAAAGCCGCCCTCCGGGCGGACTTTTTGGCTAGCTCCTGCGGAGGGCTATTGGTGGGCCTTCGGCCCACCAAACACAGACTCTCAGATAGCCCCTTCTAATTTTCCTGTAATCATGGATGTAGAAATGTATGTATTCCCCCCACCCATTACCCATCACCCCCCCCATTCACTCACCCATTACCCATCACCCCCCACCCATTCACTCACCCATTACCCTTCACCACACACCCATTCACTCACCCATTCCCCATCACCCCCCACCTATTCCCTCACCCATCACCCATCACCCCCCACCCATTCACTCACCCATTACCCCACACCCATTACCCATCACCCCACCCATTCACTCACCCATTACCCATCACCCTACATCAAGGTTTCCTCAATTCTCGCAACCCACTTTTTTTTTCCCCACAATTCTCGCTAATAGGCTGCAAAAAAAAAAAAAAAAAAAAAAAAGTGATCGGATCATCTCATAAGTGGGCTTAAAACTTTCCCCTGGTCGACCTGGTTCCAAAAATGTGCCATATGAGGTGATTGCGCCCGGGGGCGGAACCTATACCACACACACACACACACACACACACACACACACACACACACACACACACACACACACAGACAGACAGACAGACACACTTTCGCTTATATTATTATAGATATTATATATATATATATATATATATATATATATATATATTTTATATATATATATATATATATATAAATATATATAAATATATATATATACGATATATATAAATATATATATATATATATGTATATCTAACTATCTATATACGTATCTCTCTATCTATCTATTTATCTATATATACGAGTATTTGTTTTTGTGTTTTGTTTTACATTTGTGCCTATAGCGCCTGTAGGCAGTGTTGCCCCAGGGCTCGGATGGTAGGCTCTGGAGGTTCACTTGAGGGTTTGTGATGGTTGGTCCTTGCCCGTGGTGGCGCAGGCAGGATTCTTATAGTGACGCCTGTGATTAGAGGCTCATGCCGCCCCCCTGTGTCCCCCAATGCACTCGCAATCGAAGGTAGATTTGATGGGCAGGACATGTGAGTGTTCTTAGGCCACTCGACGGTGCAAAAAGGGTTTTTGGTTTTCTTCGGGGATCGAACTCGGGTCACCGAGAACGCCAGTCGGAGACACTAACCACTCCGCTACCGCCTCCCCAATATATATATATATATATATTATATAAAATATATATTATTTTATATATAATATATATATATATATATATATATATATATATATATATATATATATACATATCTAATACACTATAGGAGTAGCCGTGTGTCTGTGTGTCTGTCTGTGTGTCTGTCTGTTTGTCTGTTTTGGGTAGCCGCAACTGTAAATTCAATTTTGATGAGAGTAGGCTCAAAAAATCGCAAATTAATCGTAGGTGGTAAGCGCTTGGTCCCATGTCGATTGAATAATTTTGAAGGGGGGATTTTGGGCTAAAAATACTTTCAGGAGTATTATATTACAGGAAAAAGTCTGCGGTATCGTCTTGCCGCATTCCAAAAACTTAGTAGACTATATGCTAATGGACGTACCGTTTCTGTGCGTGTGTGTGTTGGAATCACACGGAACACAAAGGGTTGCAATCACTCGGAACACAAAGGGTTGGAGTCACACAGAACATAAAGGGTTGGAATCACACGGAACGTGGTCTACCCCGAGGCCCTTTGACCAGTGACCAACGCCAGCAACAACACGATTGGAGTTTGCAATCACATGTTGTCTAATATACGTATACTAGTACAAACATCAATACATGGGTCCGAAGGGCCCACAAGCACTTGTACGTACTATATGAGTAGCCGTGTGTGGGGTGTGTCTGTTACGGTAGCCGAAACTTTTAAATTCAATTTTTATGAAAGTAGGCTAAAGAAATCGCAAATAAATCGTAGGTGGTAAGCGGCTTGGTTCCATGTCGATTGAATAATTTTGAAGGGGGGTTTTGCGCTAAAAACACTTTAGGAGTATTATATTACAAGAAAAACTCTGCGGTAACGTCTTGCCGCATTCCACAAACTCAGTAGACTCATGGACGTTTGTATGAGTGTGTGTTGGAATCACACGGAACACAAAGGGTTGGAATCACACGGAACGTGGTCTACCCCAAGGCACTTTGACCAGTGACCAACGACAGCAACAAAACGATTGGAGTTTTCAATCACATGTTGTCTAACATCTAATAATCTAATATACTATAGGAGTAGCCGGGGTGTGTGTGTGTGTGTGTGTGTGTGTTGTGTGTGTGTGTGTGTGTGTGTGTGGGGTGTGTGTGTGTGTGTGTGGGGTGTGTGGGTGGGTGGGTGGGTGGGTGGGTGGGGGGTGGGTGGGTGGTGGGTGGGTGGGTGGGTGGGTGGGTGGGGTGGGTGGGTGGGGGTGGTGTGTGTGTGTGTGTGTGTGTGTGTGTGTGGTGTGTGTGTGTGTTGTGTGTGTGTGTGTGTGTGTGTGTGTGGTGTGTGTGTTGTTTTTGTAGCCGAAACTGTAAATTCAATTTTGATGAGAGTAGGTTAAACAAATCGCAAATAAATCGTAGGTGGTAAGCGGCTTGGTCCCATGTCGATTGAATAATTTTGAAGGGGGGTTTTGGGGTAAAAACACTTTTTCAGAGATAGATTACAGGAAAAACTCTGCGGTAGCGTGTTGCCGTATTTCACAAATTAAGTAGACTCATAGACTTTAACGTTTTTGTGCGTGCGTGAGTGTGTGTGTTGGAATCACACGGAACACAAAGGGTTGGAATCACACGGAACACAGGGTTGGAATCACACGGAACACCATAGGGTGTGATTCCAACCCTTTGTGTTCCGTGTGATTCCAATCACACGGAACACAAAGGGTTGGAATCACACAGAACACAAAGGGTTGGAATCACACGGGACGTGGTCTACCCCGTGGCACTTTGACCATTGACCAGCGACAGCAACACGATACAAACATCAATACATGGGTCAGAAGGGCCCACAAGCACTGGTTATAATGTATATTGTTACGATACACAAGTTCGATGCGTAATAGTATGAGTGTCCACCCAAGGGAGTTCACGAAAGCATAGCAGGATTGGAGTAAAGGATTGACTCAGACAACTTAGAGGGATAGCAGAGATATCACTATGAATATGTAATAGAAAAACATATAACAAATTAATCCAAATACCACAGAAACAATCACGGCCAAAAACAAAAAAAAAAA
>JACEEZ010010527.1:0-12622 GCA_016584305.1 Chionoecetes opilio
GACATGCTTATACGTACAGGCACGATTTTATGTATTATTCCAGTTTGACACAAAATTCACTTTGGTGGACGAAACAATTTTTTTCTGTGATTTTGATTTTTGATTAATCTGCTAACCGTTTCTGTTGCAAATAACTTTTTATTTTTATTTGTATTTTTTATTTAGGTTACGGCTGGTTAGGTATAGGATATGTTAGGTAAAGGTTAGGTTAGGTATAGATTCTGTTATGTTCTTTTTTTTGTCGCAAATCACTAGATATTGGAAAAAAAAAACACAAAATAAAAAGCGACACAAACTGTTAGCAGATTAATTAAAAACACATCAAAACTCACCAGAACAAAATAGTTTCGTCTACCAAAGTGATTCGGTGTCAAAATGGAAATTTACCCGATTTTATGACATTATATTATATCCGCTGTACAAACGTGTGATCTTAAGGGAAAGCAGCATCACTAGGAGGAAGGCACACGCTTACTGATAAGGTAATAGACAACCTGCAGTACAGAATAGGTAATAGACATCCTGTAACACTTTCAAGTTAGCTTGAACAGAGAGGTAAACACAAGTCCCAGTCAAATGAGAGAGGAGATACTGTCAACTTTCTTCCATTACATCTCAAGTGATGAAAATCCACAACATGAGAAGTGTGCAAAAGGACCAGATTCATGGTGTTTTTACAACAGAAGTATTGCAGATGGAGAAACACCTATATCGCACATCAAAATGAAAATTTATTTCCGCTTGGAAGCAGAACCACTGCAACATGTGAAAGCCATTTACGTATAACAGACTAACAACCGACGAAATGATGACTACATGTCTGAAAGGCCTAACACAAAACAGAAATGAACATCTCCATTCAAGAATATGGAAAATATGTCCTAAACACCGGCCTGCTTCCAAGCGGATGGTCGAGTTCGCCACTGCAACAGCGGTCGCCAACTACAACGTAGGATATCTGGAAAGTCATTTGGCTAATCCTCTCGGAATTGAGGCTACAGTGTCTAGGGAGAAATATTTGACAGCCAGGATCTCCGTATGGCCGCTCCCTTGCAGAGGAAGGTCAGGAAGAAGAGACTTCGGGGAGAGCTGCAGGAGTATGCAGCAGCGCCTACTACTAACTGCAAGAAATCACGTTTTCCTCAAATGTAAATTGTTGGTCCTTAAAATGATACTGTATCTTTAGTTTTCATGCTATTTACTTATTTTTTTGTTAGTGTGTTTGTCAATCAAAATTTCTGTACTTACATGTGATGGTTTAATCTTTTAATTAATAATTTTTTCTTTTTTTTCGCATGCATATTTGCGGACTTTCTAAACCGCGAAATACTGCATTACTTAAAAAAAAAAATTCCGAACAATAAAAGCAAATGTGTAAAAATTCATTTCTAAAATGTATTTATTAAATATATATTTTGTTAGTGATAATTTCAAAATACTTATATGTCAATATATATTTGAGCTTTAGTAAGTCAAAGTTAGGTCAGAAATGGATGGATTTTAGAGGATATTATTATTATTATTATTATTGTTATATCACGTATCGCCTTGAAAATGTATACACACGTAATTAGGTGTCATAGCTATTATCTAGTTAAATTTCATGCAAATTGATGCAGAATTTAATTATCCATAACAAATATGATCGTTCCAGCCTTAATGCCTTAATGGGGTTCGTATGGCGGCCATCGTCGATCGCGAAATATTTGACTTTCTCGAAATTACCAAAATGTCCATAAAATCACAAATAAGGTAGTTACAAATTAAATTTTAGTGCCCACTTGACAAGAATAACATGGCCTATTGTAATAAGAACTATTAATGCAGTAATTGGTACAAGTTTAGTCATGGAACGGCAAAAACCTAAAAAAAAGGCGGAAAAATTACTTCGGTTTTCGCCGACAACTTTCAACATAGATGACAATAACTTCACTAATCTACAACATACTGGTCGTTTAACTATCAAAATCCATCGTCCTATTATTACACATTTTTTTTTGGGGGGTTTACATGACAACTACATTACATATTTTAGACCACATGTTCATATATTGAAATATAATTAACATATAGAATAAGGAGACAAAGGAAAATGTTTTATCGTGTATAGATAGCCAGGTGACAATACTAATTGGACAAATATCTAAAATTCATTTGCAATGCAACAGTTTGCTATGGAAATGGGTACCAAATAACATATCCCCAAAAGAAAAAAACAATTATTATTTTCCATATATATTTCGCGACCACTATGGATGATGATTATTATTTTGAACTGAAAATGACCTTATGATTACACATAACCTGCAAACTCTACGCAACATATTTTTATATTCTACCCATGTGTTTGTCTATGGTGCGAAAGACAACAACGACTGAACAGAGTCCTTATTGCTCATAGATTTCAAGCAGTTTAGACGAGGTATTACTGGTAATGAATATTTTTACATGTTTTTTGGTCATATTTATTACGTTGCAAATAATAATAATTACAATAATTCTACAATAATTATACCAAAAAACAATCATCCGATTTTTCAATTGAGAATCATCAACCAACACCGGCACATAATAGTAATTTATTTGTTCTGCTCATCGAATCTGATTCTCGTCATCTTCCAACGCTGGTGTCTTCAGTGAAGTGAGGCATCCGCCCTCCCCATCTCCGCAATCGACAAGAGCCGAAGTGCATGCAAGCTGTGCTTATGGCATCCACATTTCTTGCTTGCATTTTGATGATACACAGCGACATGTCACCATGTCCAGTATATTTATGTTGCGCCTGCTGTGTCCATGAGATTGGTCTTAGTCTATCCTTGTTTATTTCCCAGCCATGACTTCGTGGTTGAGTGGGACAGATGGTTCGACTCTCCAAGGCTGTTTCCGATGTCTGGTAGTTCGCTTGATTGACAATTAGTGATGAAGAGAGTCGGATGCCTGAGGCCAGTTCTCGCTTTCGTGCTTGGGTCTTTGTGAATAGCGTGTTTCGTGCTCATCCAACGTCGCACTTTCACTTTTCGGAACGACAGAACACAAACAAATTGTTGAACTGCATCGCAACTCTTCTTTAAGGTTGCGGTTTGTAGAAGTTCCATAATAACAACAACGGTTGTCATAGCAACATATTTATTATTGCAAACAAATATATCAATGCAATTGATCTGGCAGGGATGCTCGAAAATCCCATCGTAATGGCCAACTTACGAGTTATGGCTACAATAACCTTTACGAGGGTGGGCTGAGGGAGATGCTCGTATCGAGCAGTCACTCTCGTCACGGTATCGGTGCCTCTGGTGGGGAATATTCGTAGTCCGTTCGCTAAGGACCAGATTTCAAGAGATGGGACCTGCCGGATAAAAGCCCCATTTTGTTCAGGCATTCTATCAGGGTCACTAGCTATGATTTTGAGAGGGGAGACAAACGATCCAATTACTCAAAGCCTCTATGAACCTTTTTGTGATAACGGCCTAATTTTCATCACTTAGAAAAATCTTGATGAAATCAGATTCGCCTTTTATGGCAAAAGAAATAGTCCGTAATGCATACATCCACTAGTTTGTTTATTTTTTTCATCCTTCTCATACTTCAAGATCACACTTTTTCAAATTTACCAGACAGACCGTTCTATTCAATGGACTTTTAGGCTTACATTATGACCATGAATTACTTACTACATGTACTTATTTAAGTGCAACATGTCTGGCTAAATGTTTTGTTTTGTGTGTTGCAGAATTTTGAAGAGCCCCAGTCCTCATCTGTGATGGAGTGGTCAGCGTGTGCATCTGCCAGAAGAAAACCTCTGAGCCACTTCGCTGTCCCGAAATGCACATGAGAGGACAAGTCGCGCCGCTGTCTATGGATCTTTCCTGGAGAAAGTGACTCCATTCAGAGAACTCAAAACGCTCTGCCAGTGGCCTCTTGCATTTGGTGCTGCCACAGACGTGGATGAGTTGATCGAATCATGCACAGTGGCACAAATCATGTCACGACCAATTCAACACACAGAAACTGGCAATGCGAAGAAGCGAGGGAGAGAATAGCACTCTCCTGCTCCAGTAAGACCCTATGCCGTCCGTCCACGGCAAATGTTTCGACAAGACCAGCTCATATTTTGCACCAAAGAAGATGGACTGGACCTCTTCCCTGCATGAGTTCAAAACCCTAGGTGCAGATTACAATGTGTTCGGTCAATGGCCGGATCTGTTGGATTCAGATTTGTTGACCAGGATTGAAGGTGGTCGGTGACCTCATTGCCTGGAGGCCAAAGTACCGCTTGCTTGCTTGGTTGGACTGCGGAATCGTCCACCGTCCCTGATCAGGAAACAGGGAAAACCTACAGGATGCCAGTAAACCAGACAAAAAGCCCGAGCAAGAGCATTTGCTGAGCTGGTCCCTTACATAAGGAATGAAGTGGAAGAAGGCACATTGCTCTTCAAGTTTGCTTTCCCCTACGGCATCTCTAACGAAAGTCGTCTTGCTGACTTTGCATCAGGAGTGAAGTCCCAACAAGTTCAGCAGGGGGAGGGGGGGAAGACAAACCTGAAGCACTTTCCATCTTCCAAGAGCAAAGTGATGGAAAAAATGTGCTACTTGTCTTTGAAAAGGCAATGCACCAATGCTTACCGGCCATGGAGACCTGACTATGAAGGAGATGCACTAATTTTGGCAAAAGCTGCCCAGGATTGTGGCGAGAGGACATCTTTCGTTCCTGTGGTTTCAAACTTCAGTGGCCGTCCTTTCCCATGACTGCCAGAAGAACTCTGTTCCAGCCAACCTCAAGGAGTATGGTGACCATGCTGATGAAAGGAGCTGAACTTGAAAGATCAGGACGTGCACAGATTCCCAGGCCTGTCTTCACTGCCTCCAGATCAATGACTCTCAACTGCAAAAAGAGAGCCAGAAGAGACAGCAATACCAAGCAGTCGATCACGACATTCGTTTTGGAAATTGAGACACCCCTACCACTCTACATTGGGCTGACGCTCCACACACGCACGCATACTATGTCAAGAAAACTTGTTACCCAGATTGCAGGACTTGGGCCTGAGTGTCAGTTATGACCGGGTGCTCCAACTAGATAACACCTGTCTCTACTGCTGTGTGTGAGGACATGAAGAGAAAAGGGAGTTGGGTGCCCAGTCCATTTGCGCTTTCAGCTTCTTCACTGTAGGGGCCCTTGATAATATTGACCACAACCCCTCAGCACAACAGCCACAGGATCATTCCATGGGACAGGATCAGCCTGTTTCCAGTTTCCCTAACCTTCAAACATGGGCCATTCCCAGAGTGAGATCATCCCTACCCTTCTAAGACACCCACCCAGGACCATAGACTGCTGAAAACTTCACCACTGTTTCAAGCTGTGGCACTCGGAAGGAAAGCGTGGCTGTGCCGAGACTTTCGTAATGACATCCGACCCATCATGGACCCTGGACAAGGCCCGCGACCAAGGAACAAGTGGCGGGAACATGCCAGTTTGCTCATGGGAAAGGAGAGTTGGTCAGGGAGATGCTGTTTGCCTGGTCCTGCTTACCACGCCTCCTGTGAGAGAGCCCCGTTGACGGATTGCGCCTGCAATCACTCAGCTCCCTGCCGCTTCTTCAGTGAGAAGGCTGCCACTGCAGCAATGGTCAAACATGGGATTAATGTTCTACGTGAGCCATACAGTTTCTGAATCCTGGGCACTTCTGTCATTGCCTTAGATTGCTCCGCTGTTATGCACTGGCCAAGTTCGTTCATGGGCACTGGCCGCACACACATAGGCGAAGACCAGTACGTGTCATGTTTGGAGTCTCCATGTTGAGATGGCTGTTTGGAAGACACTTGGGGACTAATTGGGAGGCATCAGGCTGACATCGCATTAACTCAAGCAGGCATTGCATCGTCTGGCACGCGAACTGTCTTTCCTGACGGCCTCACACCTCACGAAGACCCAACACGCCCACCAATCAGTGCCTCCTCACTGGGCCACGAATGCGCGGGATGCTCACCAAGAGGCAGTTGGTGAACACCAAGCAATGATGAAGGTTTTGAGGCAATGGAGACGGGTACAAATGGATGCCATGATTCCACATTCCATTACTGGTATACCATCCTGCGGCTGGAATTCTTGGCCTGATTTTTGTAAGTGCACACAGAGAACAAGATTTCCCCTTATCGTTGAGACCTGAAAGCTTTGTGCCATGGTTCTTTCGCTCTGGACCACAGAACTATGCCAGGTGGCTCCCGGTGCATATCAGAGACATGGAGAGTCTGCCCCCCAGCAGTTCAACAACCAATTCGAAGTCAACGGCAACTGGGTCGTTTTCCAACAGCCAGAGGTTCTCAAACACTATACCCTATGACCAAGCCCACAACGTAACAAAAACAACGAGCTTTGTGACGGTGAGGAGAGCAGTGGGGCCTTACGAGAAACCCAGTTGCCTTCAGGAGGTGGATGGTTGCGGGACGGAGCAGCGCGACTCCTGGCAGCGTTCGGGGAGCAGTATTCCGACACCCCAAATTATGACCATACCATCACGAGGAGGGCTACTACCCAGAAGACTATCCAGAAGCAAACTGTTGTACCTTATCAGGTCATCATGAGATGGGAAACCCATTTCAAGATGAACAACCCCAGAACTCCTGGCACTTTGACACACGGAATTTCTCGACCTCCTGTTTCAACCAGTCCGCACAGTAGAGACACTGTTGGCAAGGAAGCAGTATGAGAAATACAAAGAAGTCAGTGTTGACAGATGCTACACCTCCACCATGACCCAATAAGGAAAAACAAATTTGCCCCTGTTCAGATCGCCCACACCAAAGACGAACGAGTAGCAGTCGGACAAGTGTCTATGCTGACGGATGACGTGGCCCTCTTTTTCCCCGTCTCTGCATAGTCACCCAGCACCGTGGATGGGGACCTGGACCCCTTCTTCAAGCATGAGAACACCCATACCTCCTTCTTGGCTGAAAGAGGGAGCTGCGACCAGGGAGAAGTCCCGATTCTCACCAACATTCTGGCCCCAGAATACGCAAGAAGAACCCTCTGGCATCATTTGAATGTTAGAGTGCAATCGATGGCGCTGGCTGTGGTACACCTCCTCCCAGTGACTGATCACACATTTGACGATTATGCAAGTGGAGTGTTTTTTTTCCCCACATCATGAGGCAACTGAAACCCTATGAGAGTAGATGTGGTATGGGACAAGGTACCTGGACAACAGTATCAAGAATCAACCAGAGAGAAACGGGGAAAGGTAACGAAGGAAAGGTGGCGGCCAGACAAGGTCCCGGCAATTGCCCGATTTCCTGCGTGACCCCACAAACAGTAGAACTGCTTCCAGTTCCTATCAGAGAAGATTGTATCCACTACCTTCCAGACGGGAAAAAAAAGCAGGTCCTTGCAACATCTGAGCCTCTGAGTCTGCCAGTGGCACTGACCACTTCGATGGCCGCCATGGTGACCACGAAGGCAGACACAGAATTTGTGGTCCATCTACAAGATGCCCTAAGAGAGTGGATGCACCACATGCTTGGTACGCACCGTGTATACTGACGTTCTTGTCATCCTCATCGGGAAGTATCACTTTTTCTCAGCCAGCAGAGTATCCATCGGCTGACATCTTGGTCGCCTTCGGCAGTGGCTCAGAACTCCTTTTCCTACACATCAATGCCATCTGTAGTACTCTGGGCAAAGAGAAGTCACAGCGCTACCAGTGTTCCACAGCTTTTCACAGGGTGTGATACGACTTCTTCTTTCTTTGGGGAAGGGGAAAAAGTCGGTTTGGGAGGCATTTGTGGGGTCCTATACCGAAGTCACAGATGCCTTCACTTCATCGTAGAACATCCACATGCACACATCACCGTGGATTGTCCAGGAGTTCCAGATGCTGGACGTTTCACAGTCTTTAATATAGGACATAGACCACCCTCTGGTGGCGGTGAATGAAGCAAGAAAGGAACTGTTTCTGCCAGAAAAAACTGAACGAGGGAGACATTCGCCCCAACTCAACGGGAGGCCTGCTGCAGCACACCAAGCGTGCAGTGTACAGGCTGGCTCTGACAACCCTGGTCACCTAGGCCCAACAACAGCCACCAACTGCTGAAGGCTGCGGTTGACACTGGATGCAGAAACAAAGTCCCTGGGTTCTCTGTCTGGAGCTCGCAGTCCCTGCGGCCAGCAAAGCTGTATAGTGAACTTGTAAGTGTGCCTGCAAAAGTGCTGCAGGTTGTGGCGGAGTATTTCATAGCAAGAAAGCCAGCTGAAATAGCACCGAACTGTGCAGCTGCAAATGTTAGAAGTAGGACACTAATTACAATTATGAATCAATACCTCATTGTGATACTGGTGCTACAAAGACATGGCAATCCTGCAGCTGTTACAGGAAACCATGAACTTGTTTGTATAATGACTTAATGATACTTATTTTTCATAATGCAAACCGTCCAGTAGATTAACCACTGTCATTTTTGAATTGCACGATTATGTTTTTAATTCGTGTTCTGCTAATAACTACATGGGCATTTCGCGATGTCCGCAGGGGAGTTTAAGTCGAATAAATATTTGAATTTATGTTTTTTGACAGCCATATTGAATATTTTGTTCTGGAGTTATTAAATAATAAAAATAAGATAATTTGCACCCAATAAACATTATCCTTATGACTATTCTTTTTAAAAAACCCATTTACCCTAATTTCCACATGCGGAATGTAAAAATAATAAAGAAGCGTTCCTTATAGCCATCTGAGTGATGGGATCATTTGTCTCCCCTCTCAAAATCATAGCTAGGAGCCGGGTAGAGTGCCTGAAAAAATTTTGGTGCTTTTATCCGGCATGTCCCCATCATTTCACTAAGCTGCCGGACTATAGGGATATTCTAGGGATTTGTGTGGGGAAATTCTGCTGACCAATCACAGAGCAGCGCCTCGCATGACGCGGCTTTATCTAGCCAATCATCATGCTCTCAGCTGTCAGGAGCCCGAAATAAATTTAAAGACTTCAAATGCCGCTGTTTTGCTAAAATCGTCCCATTTTGGAAATCGCCCCGCGGACGCTTATTTAACCTAAATAACTCTACAAAACTTAACACAAACTATCAAAAACCTTACCTAAGCTAAACCAGACCAAAACATAATTAACCCCAAACCTAAAAACTATGTTTGCCGGTGTTGAACTAAGATCGGACGATTTCCAAAATAGGGCCAACTTTAGCACAACACCGCCAAAAGGGTTACATAATACATAGCCGCCATATTAGCCTTGCAGCATAATATTCTCCTGCTGAATACTATAGAGACGTACCCAGGGTATCCCTTGATGCGCTGAGCATAGGTTTGAGTCCTGCGAGCCCGAAATTAGTATCTATAGGCCACTGCTGGCCCGCTCCGTACCTCCCTGCCGTTTTCCCGTGGCCGCGGGGGTCTCTGTTATAGTGGATGAGAACTGCGCGTTCCTCTTTAGGTCAGACAAGACACACCTCACTCTTGAGACACGTGACACTTGTGGGGAAAGGATAGTATAACTTATAATGTCCTTGCTTGTGTGTGTACTTTGCGTTTGTACGTCAGACATTTGATACCAGTTCATTTTCAGTTCAGTTGTTGATACCACCACCACCGACCGCATCATTATAGCCGTAGCGGCCAAACTTGTATGATGAACTATACGTTTTAATTCAAGAAGTCGACGATATATATATTTAATATTTAGGTTTGCCCTAATATGAATTTATTACAAGTATAGGTATTGTATGTTAAATATGATATATATGGAGCCCAATGACGCTATAAACACATCACATTTCAAACAGGCAAGCATGAAATGGCTTTATAATACACAAAAAACATAAATATAGTGATACAACTTGTAATTTATTGTTTTTGATGTCTTGTCGCTTCAAATTTCACTCCCTTAGGGAGTTAAGGGTGTCCCGAGCACCCCTACCCTTGCGGTGCCGTAGCGAGTGAGAAAAGGGTTTGAGCACCCACCCGTAGAGGCGCTACGAGATAAAAGTCCCTTGGGGAAATATTACGGTCCCGTAACTCTTTCGAGCATCTCCCCCCTGGTCATCTAGCAATTATCTAATGATGCACAGGGTACAGTTTGCACATTGTCATTGACCTACCGTAACTCATCATATTAACCCGGCGAATATATAGTGTGTATATATATATACTGTACCTGTTACCATGGTTTAACATTGTTTATAAATCAGTCCCGTTTGAAAAAAAATGTGATAAATATATTAATAGAATGTCAATTGTGTAAGCCAATTAAGTCCTTAAATATCGATTTCATAGTCTCCAAATCATTTACTTATTAAAAATGGTAAAGACATTTTCAATAAATAACTATACGATGTGATTAAAATACTCTTGATATGTTTCCTTAGTTATTTTAGCAAGACTGCATACAGTGCTATATTATTATGATAGAGTAGTTAATAGTTTATATGTGCTGATGGGTCGGCAATTTTATTTGAAATATATATGCATAATATATATATAGTGATCGAGAATATAGATGTATATTCAGCTTTTATGTGATTGTATATTTTATCATCAAACCCTAGCAACCGTTTTCTAAGCAAAATAAATTTCATATATCTGTACAAATAATTATGATACATCTATCTCCGAAATATAAAAATTTCTATTCGTCACTCATATTTTATATGTTATTTATATTCTAAAATATGAACATGAATGTAAAAAAATGTGTAATGGGGTTTTCATGGTGATTTGGGGGGGTAATAGACGAGGATTTGAT
Source organism: Chionoecetes opilio (assembly GCA_016584305.1). Taxonomy (NCBI): domain Eukaryota; kingdom Metazoa; phylum Arthropoda; class Malacostraca; order Decapoda; family Majidae; genus Chionoecetes; species Chionoecetes opilio. The sequence goes on from JACEEZ010010527.1 coordinate 10,756, forward strand.
ATGTTTTAAAATGACCAGTATGTTGTATATTAGTGAAGTTTTTTTTCATTTATGTTGAACGTTGTCGGCGAAACCGAAGTAATTTTTTTCCGCCTTTTTTTAGTTTTTGCCGTTCCATGACTAGACTTGTACCAATTAAATTTCATTTATAGTTCTTATTACATAGGCCATGTTATTGTTTTTCACGTGGGCACCAAAATAAAATTTGTAACTACATTATTTGTGATTTTATGGACATTTTGGTAATTTTCGAGAAAGTCAAATATTTCGCGATCGACGATGGCCGCCATACGAACCCACTGGGTCATTAGTTGACAGTGTTAACTTGATTTTTTGTTTTTTCTAGACATATTTGTGCATCAAAAAAGTAGGTCTCATTAGATTTTTCCAGGAGGTGCACGTGAGGTCCACTGGATAGACTAAATATGTTGGTCTGAAATATGTAATGTGGTTGTCATGGTAACCAAAAAATCACCATGAAGCGACACGATTTCGAAATTTTCATTGCCAGATTTGAAAAGTAGACAAAATTTTCCTTTTAGATGGTATATTATGAAGCTGTTTCCGCATGGGTACCACGAAAAAGATTTTAAGACACTTCTCAGTTTTGGCCCCTAGACTAATATCACATATATTCACTATTTCAACCCACACACACACCTTTTTAACCAACAAAAAACTAGCAACACAGGCTCCTTACTTATACATCTTACTATCTGATACATTAAACTCCTTAAAAACGCAAGCATTCCGAATAAAACGAGAATTAGTTTGAGATGACGGGGACAGAAGGCGGGGCGAGGCAGTCTGGCATGCCCTTTCCCGGAATATGTCCCCGCTGATTTGTGATTGTCAAAATTTTAAAAGCAATCTTGTCATTGGCTGGTGCCTGATGCCGCGCTTGATACGTCATTACTCGCCTTAAGGCGGCGTCACACTATCACTTTTTCCGTCAGTTTTTTCAGCAACATTCTCATAATTAACAATTTTTTGACTGCAAGCCGTCACACACACACAGTCGTTCGCCTGCACTACCCGTCAGCTGTTGCATGTAAAAAAACATGGCTCCCCACGCCAGGGCAAGCTATTGCTGGTATACACTTAATTATGTGTATTATTTATCAGTAGTAGACCTAATATCGACCTAGATAAGACCTAGAATATCAAAGGCCCTTTTTGGTGGCAAGTCTCTGTGGTCCCAGAGAAAGCTAGAGGGTGGGCCACGCGTATGCATTCAACGATAAATTCTTTTGAGCTACGTGTCCCCCAGCATTTCGTCTATAATCTTAAGTTGAAGTCTTGAAGAGGTGAGAAACAAATTTTGAGTGGTCTTGAAATAGAAACACAACGAGCTTGACAGACGACTGTAGTATTAGTATTAGTATTATTGGTGTTCAACTATGTGTTTTAACCGTATTCTTTTGTTCTGTGTTCTGTATACTTGATGTTGGGTCTGAACACCTGGTTAATTACCCTTCATGTCACGCCTCTCTCTTAATGCCTTCTCCTCGTACACGCCTCCCACTTTTCATGGCGACATCACCTATGATCTCGCGACTGCCATTAAGGGATTAGGTGTCAGGTCGTCAGATCTCAAAGGGGTTCAGGTAGTCAGATTTATCAGGTGTCAGGTTTGTCAGATCATCAGGTGTCAGGTCTTGAGTATCTTGGGTCTTTTAAAAGGATGTCTCTTGTAGAGACAAGACACTTGGACACAGACCTCCGTACCAGCACTCACAAGCTTCAGTCACACCATCAATCCCCGGCAGGAGCAACTCCCAGTCCACGAGTCACCTTACTTGTTACTTTTTTCCCCAAGTTAATAACCACTATCAAGCAGATTTTCTGTTTCTGCTTACCCCAAAGT
>JACEEZ010010528.1:0-52500 GCA_016584305.1 Chionoecetes opilio
GATTGGTCACCGAAACCACCACCACCAGCACCACCACCACTCCACCACCACCAACACCACCACACACGACACCACCACCATCACCACACCACCACCACCATCACCACACCCCACCACCACCACCACCACACCACCACCCACCTCTACCACCACCACCACGACACACCACCATCACCACACCACCACCACCACCACCACACCACCACCACCTCTACCACCACCACCACCACCACCACCACCTCTACCACCACCACCACCACCTCTACCACACCACCACCACCACCACCACCTCTACCACCACCACCACCACCTCTACCACCACCACCTCTACCACCTCTACCACCACCACCACCACCACCTCTACCACCACCACCACCACCACCTCTACCACCACCACCACCACCACACCACCACCACACCACCACCACCACCACCACCACCGTGCACCACCACACCACACCACACCACACCACACCACCACACCACCACCATACTACCACCATCACACCGCCACCACACCACACCACCACCACCACCTATACCACCACACCACCACCTATACCACCACCACCACCACCACCACCACCACACACACCACCACCACCACCACCACCACCACCACTACCACCACTACCACCACCACCGCCATCACCACACTATTTTTTTTTTAAACTTTTTTTTAAAAAATTTTTAAACTTTTTTCAAGAACAATTTAGCACTTTTCTTTTCTTTGTAAAAAGTAAAGAAAATCAAAGAAGGGGATGGTGAAGGTTAGGTTGGGTTAGGTCAGGTTGTAATATAAATATTTTAAGGTGAGGGTATTTAAAAAGTTGACTTTACCTGTGCGAGTTTGGACACGTTCCACATCTTTAGTGTGGGACGTCTATTTCCTAGTAATTATAACACAAACCTCAATAGACGTATGTGTCACTAAGTAAGTATGATGTTATGTGAATAGAGCGAGCGGTCTTTGGTTTTAGAGAGTTGCCTTGACTGTCCCTGTGTTATAATGGTGACTCACGGATAGTAGCGAGGACATGTGGCTATCCAACGGCAGCCCTTCACCGCCCCGCGCCTGTCCGTGCATACCATTCACAGGTGTTTTGCTGCGCTAACGACAGGTGTCTTGATGTCTATTATGGCAATTTTTTTTTACTTTTCAACAACACTCATTTCCCGGAGCAATATCTCATGACACACACACACACACACACAGAGGAGCGGAGGCGGAGGGCGGAGCGGAAACATATGGGCTGTTTCCTTAAAACCCGAGCCCCTGTCCACCCGCAGTGAATGGGTGCCGGGTGTTAGCCGGGGTTTTTGTGACCTGGTCTCCGGGGTGCATATTGCCGAAGTCTATTGCTGTACGGGATCAGGGAAATTGGAACCAATGAGCGCGCGGTGAGGGCGGGGGGGTGGGGGGGGCTTATATCAGACGCCCAAAACACAAAAAATTTACGGGAAATTTGCATTTTGTGGCAGATATGTGCGGATTTATTTAAATAATTATTTGTAGAGGGGAAAAAAAAAAAAAGGGACAGAAAGAGAGAGAGAGAGAGAGAGAGAGGGGAGAGAAAAGAGAGAAAAGAAAAGAGAGAGAAAGAGAGAAGAGAGGAAAAGGGTGGAAACAGAAAAGATGAATGAGGGAGAATGATCGGGGAGTGGGGGCCTCAATCTAGATCTATACCGTAGAAACAGTATAGTTGCCCACCGCAGTCTGTCCCCAGGGGGCATATTACGTTTAAGACATACTGATTTTTATGGTCACGGGAAGATGATACACAATGTTTTAATCATAAATGTATAATCTACCCTGTTTCCCGGTGTTTTAAGCTTTGTATCGCAAGTTGGGACGGTTTCAAATCTACCTATGGTTTTTTATTTCGGGCGACGACAACGGGGGGAGGACACTAAACAAAAAACACAGATGGCGACCTTGGGTTACCCCGTTACCAACGTCGCCATTGTTTTATTTTGCATTTTTTATTTTATACCCATATATGAAAGATGAAGCCCAAAAATGACACAGACTCCCCAGATAGCCTTTAATTTCCCTAAAAATCGGTGTAAAAATGTAATATTAACGCCCCCAGAAGTCTTTATCAAAAAAAAAACCGTTGTCCTGGCGACTTTAGTTTTTAGGTAGGTCGAAAGGGATAAAGATACTCTACTTTTTCACCATGGCAACCTATGGGGAAGTGCTAAATTTTGGGGAGGAAGGTTTTTTTCAAAATAACGGTGAAGGATGAACGGGACACGTTCGTCTCCGCATAAATACTAAATAATTTTTGTTGCATGTATTTTTATGTTCGAATACGTATAAGACTAGAGAGAGAGAGAGAGAGAGAGAAAAGGAGAGAGAGAGAGAGGAGAGAGAGAGGAGAGAGAGGGGGAGAAAAGGGAGAGGAGGAGACAGAGAGGAGAGAGAGAATGGGGGAAAGGAAGGAAAGACGTGACAAGAATGTATAATGACGGAACTTTAGTAGTAGTACGTGAGGGAGAATGTTAGAAGGAAGAAAAAACGTTGTTCAAAAAGCTAGTTTTAAAAAAAAATATTTTACAGCGCTATAATAAGTCACTTCGTTTATAGTAGTTTTTAAACCCTGCTTTTAAAACGACATATGGGACCTATGTAACATACAGCCTTGGGCAGGGAAAGGGGAAAAAATTCCTTGCCAACCAACTCCTTTGGGAGAAGAGGACCAGCAGGAAAACCAAGGGGAGCAGCCCCTCTGGTAAGGGACGGCGGCCAGACAGCATGCCAAAACTAAAGCAAAGCGCCCAAGAAATTTGTCGATAATATTCTGCACAAAGTGGCCAATGCAAAATCTCAGGCAGTGGCCATTAGAGAAATTTCATTAGAGTCTATTTTGATATGAGATAGTAGGATGTTTTTGTACTTAGTGGCCCAATAAATTGAGTATATATCTGTTTCATATATAAGTCTCATTTTATCTGTCCTAGTATGTTACAAGGTCCCATTTTGTCAGTTTAACAGAGGTTGGAAAAGATACTTAACGAAGTTTTTTTTTTTTAAGATAGTTTTATGAGCCAATTTTGTTTCCTTTCACATATCCATCAGCGCTATATACTAAGTTCCGTCAATAAATCACACTTTTCTCTCTCTTCTCTCTAGTCTTTACGTATTGGAAAAATAAAAAAATCATGCAACAAAATAATTATTAGTATTTTTTGCGGAGACGAACAGGTCCCGTTTTTCCTTCACCCTATATTTTAGTGAAAAAAACCTTCCCCTCAAAATTTGCACTTCCTTTAGGTTGCCAGTGAAATGTGAGTTTTTAAAAAGTGATCCCTTTCGCTCTACCGTAAAAAAAAACACTAAAGCGCCAGGACAACGGTTTTTTTTTGAAACAGACGTCTGGTGGCGTTTAAAACTTTCATTTTTTACATCCATGATTTCAGGGAAAATTAGAAGGGGGTATCTGGAGGTCTGGTCCCTTTGTTCTTATCGTGTCATAATTGGCTATAAATGAACAAAATGCAAAAATAAAAAAAGAGTGGCGACGTTGGTAAAAGGGTACACTAAAGGGCCCATCTAGTATTTATGTTTTGGTCCCCCCGCCGTTGTCGTCGCCCGAAAAAAAAAGAGTAGGTAAATTTTAAACCGTTATATGCAGATAAGGACAACGGTTTTTTTTTTGAAACGACGTCTGGGGGGTTAATCTTTCATTTTATTCGTAATATATGCCGCCTGGCGACATGACTAAGGGGAAAAAAAACTGTTATCTACGGGAGAGTTAGACTCTAGATTGAGGCCCCACTCCCGATCTTCTCCCTATTCATCTATATGTTTCCACCTTCTCTCTCTCTCTCTCTCTCTCTTTCTCTCTCTCTCCTCTCTCTCTCTCTCTCTCCTCTCCTCTCTCTCTCCTTTTTTTTCTTCTCTTACAAAATATTTTTTAAATAAATCAGCACAAATTGCCCAAAATGAGCAAATTACCCGTAAAAATTTTGGTGGACGTCTGAGTATAAGCCCCCCCCCACACCCCCGCCCTTTCCGCGGCTGGTTGGTTCCAAATTTTTCCCCGATCCCCTATAGCAAAAGACCGGCAATATGCCTCCGGGGGTGCTCGGCCAAAACCAAGCACTAAGGAGAATGATAAAAAGGATATGGAGAGTGGCCATACGAGCGATGCCAGGCCTGTAAAATACAACAGGAAACAATAGATGAAACAACACAACACACAAATATATATATATATATACGAGTATATATATATATATAATATATATAATAGTTTATTTTCTTAGTTGGTAAAAATCTTTAATTTTAGGGTGCAAAGCACCGTCATTCTTGGATTGTTTATGCGCAAAGTTTTGCCCAAAGCACTTGCATCATCAGGCTAAAAAAGTTAAAAAAATTTTAAAATACTACAATGCTAAAAAGGAACATCTAAAATTTTTTTTTTTTTTTTTAAACAATAAGTAATCCTATATTATCTAAAAATACTAACTAATAAATAAAATACAATTGTACTTAACGGACCTTGGTGTGTATGCTGTCTGAGTTGGTAGAGGACTGAATGAACAATAGTTTGTGGGTAACATTTCGGCTCGTGTGTGGCGATCGAAACGAGAGTCGGAGAATCGAAACAGTGTGATAATCATTTGAGTATACCTGATCTTAATAACCAAGTCACTTCACACCAACTACATATACTCAAATGATTATCACACTTTCGATTGTCCGACTCTCGTTTCGATCGCCACACACGAGCCGAAATGTTACCACAAACTATTGTTCATTCAGTCCTCTCCCAAACTCAGACAGCATACACACCAAGGTCCGTTAAGTACAAATTGTATTTTATTTATTAGTTAGTATTTTTAGATAATATAGGATTACTTTATTGTTTAAAAAAAAAAAAAAATATTTTAGATGTTCGCTTTTTATCATTGTAGTATATTAAATTTTTAACTATTTTTAGCCTGATGATGCCAAGTGTCTTTGGCGAAACGTTGCGCATAAACAACCCCGAGAATGACGAGTGTCTTTGTCACCCTGAAATATCAAGATATATATATATATATATATATATATATATATATATATATATATACACAAAACTAGAGACGGAATACAAGAAGTTTCTACAGTTGCGGTGAGTTACACGTGCGTTTTGTAATATTACTGGACTTTGTTATTTCCAAAACAAAAGGAGCTGCAAACACATTGGTCGCAGTTATGAAGTTGAAACATTCCCACAGATGGTAATGCACTGCCACACGAGCCACCACTGCAAAGGCTGCCGCGATGATACCACATAAACAAACATATAAATAAATAAACACATGGAAAGGAGATAGGCAAATAAAGAAAGTAAAAATGTAAAAAAATAATAAATCAGTAAACAAATGATCACTCAAACATATTTCAGACCTAGTAAACATGGATATTTAAACCTTTTTAACAAATTATGTTATATACTCAAATATTTAAAAATATTCATAGTTGCAGAAAACACCATCACTGATGAAGGCTGCATTTCCCGAGCGAGTCCTGGACCGGGCAGCCTCCACGAGCGATACTGAGGCTGCAGCACAAATTAACTCGTCGGGGAAATAATAGCCGACCTTCATTACCGTTGTATTCTTGTAATGAAAATTCATAATGTAACATAACCGAACAGAACTACTAATTACTTCTTGTCAAATAAAAAAAAAACTGCAATTTCATCACTAGTTTCTTCTTCTTCAATGTCGGTATACAACATGGCTTACGAAAGGTATCATTCAAAATCTTATTCATCACGAAATCCTATAGTTTAAGTTAAAAAAAAGTCCACTTCCTCCGGTCTCCTAAATTTCATAAACACATAAACTTAACAAATAAATATACATGATGAACTATACTGACAAAAACATACATATACACACACAAAAACCAATGCAAACTGTACAACAAGATATAATAGGGTTATCGAGAAGCTACGACTTAAATCGAAATGGCATATGCGTGAATATATTGTAAGAAACAAACAAAAACAAAATAAGCAAACGAGAGCCCAGTAGAGCATGTAACTCGCAGTCATACAAACACACAAAAATACACATGAATCATCGAAAATAATACAAACGGTCTGCATTGAATCACTCGAATGAAAAAAAACAATATTAGCTGTGCGACAGGCCAATGAAATCGTGAAGGGCATTGGTATATGGTAATATATAAACACACACACACAACACACACACACTACACAACACACCACACACATACCACACAACACACACACACACACGACACACACACACACACAACCGCATTGTCCCAAGAATACCATATGATAGGTCGCAATATGTGCTGTTGGAAAACTACTTCCCGGGAAGGAACGGCTAATCACGAGTCTAGCACATAAACAAGACGAAGGGATAACAACAACACGAGAAATCTAATTATGTTCACAATTTTTTCTCCAATCTAAGACAAATATGATTAATGTCTTTTCTAATTAACCAGCATAATCGTTATGATGCCTCCGCCACAGCTGCCGATCCCTGGCTGCCAGTCAAAGGAAATAGTACAAACAACCCGAAGTCAATTACAATAATTAAAATTACTTTCCATCAAGCCACATGGTTCGCTTTATTAGTATTGCGTCTCAGCCTCTATTCATAGAAATATACATAAAGATATTACTAATATATTTATTTATAATCCGCTATAGTATATTATATTATATATATATATATATATATATATATATATATATATATATATATATATATATATATAATACTATATATATACTATATATATATATATATATACTATATATATATATATATATACTATATATATATATATATATATATATACTATATATATATAATATATATACTATATATATATATATATATACTATATATATATATATATATATATATATATATATATATATACTATATATATATATACTATATAATTATATATATAATAATATAGTATATATATATATCATATATATAGTATATATATAATATATAGTATATATATATATATATATATATAGTATATGTAGTATAGTATATATAATAATATATAATATATTATATATAAATATATACTATATGTATATATATATATATATAGTATATATATATACTATATATATACGAGTATATAGTATATATATATATAGTAAGTATATATATAGTAAGTATATATATATATATGGTATATATATATAGTATAATTAGTATATATATATATATATATAGAGAGAGAGAATATATATATATATATATATATATATATATATATATATATATATATATATATATATATAATATATAGATAGATAGATAGATCCCATCAGCAATCAGCATCATTATGGTTCGATGCTAGACTATCTCTTTTCATGCTTTCTACCTAAGTCTACCTTTGTGCCAAGTTTCCCTGCGAACATTATCCTCCACAACACCTCTGCTCCGGGGCCTGTCTGTCCTCCGGTGCTCCAAGTGTTACCTAATCTTTAAGCCACACACATCCTGGTCATCTTCATTTTTGCTCATTAATCACTTTCATGAACCCATTAATTTTGGTTTGTGTTCTTATCCTTAATGATCATTTCTCTCTCTCTCTCTCTCTCTCTCTCTCTCTCTCTCTCTCTCTCTCTCTCTCTCTCTCTCTTTCTCTGTCTCTTCTCTCTCTCTCTCTCTCTCTCTCTCTCTCTCTCTCTCTCTCTCTCTCTCTCTCTCTCTCTCTCTCTCTCTCTCTCTCTCTCTCTCTCTCTCTCTCTCTCTCTCTCTCTCTCTCTCTCTCTCTCTCTCTCTCTCTCTCTCTCTCTCTCTCTCTCTCTCTCTCAATACAATAGTAATACAACCCTTTCAATACAGAGTCGGTTAATATCAACTCACGCCGGGTAAAATGCAGTTGTATACCCATAGAAAATCAATTATAAAATTATAGTATTTTATGATTCCTTATTTGTGATCATTTTGGAAATTTTCATTCAACAGATATCATCCTTAAAACGTTTGTTCTTTGTCAAGCATAAAATAAATAATAAAACAAGAATAAATAGTGACGTCAGAGCCGATGGCATGAAGTAATCTAGGCTGTACTTTAGGAGCGATGATGGAGACGCCTGTGGGAACGAGGAACAGGAGAAAGGGTCGCACACCTTTTTTTTTTCTCTTTTTTTTTTTATATTGAAGCCTATAGCGCTTGTAGGATATAATTTTTTTTTTTAATGGCTCAGGTGGTTGGCCCTACCAAAGACTACATAGAGTCGTCTTTGGCCCTACACATTCTGGAGGGCTGTTATGCCGAGCAGACGACGAAAGCGGCATCACGGGAAGCTGCAGCAATGAAGCGCAACGTCTCGCTTGGGGGCGTAGTGCCCATCCGATGAGAGTTCAATACTACTCAGACGATGACGATAACATTCCATAGGGTCCATGTCACAGTTAACAGTTAATATTGATAAAACAAATGATTAAATTCAAAGAACACGTGTATGGAAATTAAATATGAAGTGTCAAAGTATATATAAGCTGATGACAAACCTTGTACGTTAGAGGGAAAATCAGGGAATTATGGGTACAAATAATGTGCTTTAGGGCCGTACTATTAAACCTTTTGCCCGGGCTGGCGATCGCCTGGCGATGCTGCGCCAGGCGAACGCCAGCCTCAGGAAATCCTTACTTTTAAACACTGGCGTCCGCCAACCCTGGCGTTCGCCAGGGTTGGCGGACGTGAGTGTTCGCCAGCGCTAACCTTCTCCTATTCTCGCTCGACTCGGCGAATGGCGCAGGGAAATCGCGGGAAATTCAAGTTTGTTTACATCTACAGTCGACACCACGGCTACGGGTGACGATGCTGGCTCCTTTAGGGCAACTCCTATATCCACTGTGGATAAGGGGATGCCCATTGACCTCATCAAGGAGTATATTGAGGGCATAAATGACAAAACTACCAAGTTATATGCCGTGATTGCACCCTGTAGCTACTCTTCCAGACAGTACTGTTATTAATCATTAAAGTTCGTTCATCACTTAACTAACGTGCAACAATATATTATATGCTTCCTAAGGCAGTTGTGATATTAACTATTTAAGCTTATATGCCACCTAACTCGTGCAAAGATTGGGTATTATTTCGGTAGTGGGCTTCCAAAAGTCCAAGGATTCTTACCTACATCATCGTGTAGAATTATTCATTATGAATATTTTATATCTCATTTCCCATGGCGCAAAATAATAATAAAGGTGTTACATGAACCACCGAAAATATACCTCAGCCAGAAACGGTTAACTTAGGTTAAATTAGATTAGGTTAGTGATGGTGTTTGGTTTAGTAACATCAAGAAAAAAAGAAAATGATCAATACTATGGCAGTGCGAAGCGGAGCAAGGTTTGCGGGGCGGGCACCCCCCACACCTGTAAACAAACATTTATTTCCGACAAAAACGAGTACCAAATTCATTCAATACATATCAAAACTATTCAGGAAAACTAGGTTTCGACCTCGAAATCAGTGAATGCCCACTTCCGAAATTTTACCAAAGATAGTTCTGATATTTATAATTTAAACTCCCTCACTACTTATCTAACGTGCAGCAATATATAATTCCAGTAGTGATATTAAAGATCATTAACCACTTAACCTGGTTAACCTGCAACAATCGATCATATACTTCCAGTAGTTGTATTATTGAATATCATTTATCACCACTTTTAACCTAACAAGCAGCAATCGATCATACTTACAGTAGCGATATTAAAGATCATCACTTTTTAATGACGATTTGGCTTCAGTTAGTAGGTTAAAACGTGGGGTTAGGTTAGCGAGTCTAAAGGTAGGGTTAGGTTAGTTTATTTTCCTATCCCCTATAGGTTACAGGGAGTTTCGTACACAAGTTGTTTCGTACCCAGGTTTTGTTAGTTGTTTCGTACACTGATCTTGAGTTGTTCGTACATACGTGATGTTGTTTCGTAACTCTAGTAGTAAAGTATAACTCTAAGAACATAAGAAAATAAGGAAGCTACAAGAGGCCGTGAGGCCTACACGTGGTAGTTCCTGTGGAGCTGAGTGTACGGAACGACTATGGTTCCATATAGCCTACGAAACAACTTTTTGGTGTACTAATCTACTGGTGTACGAAACAACTTGTGAACGAACTGACTCACCCCCTTATACACTCTCCTCCTACTAAAGCATCTATATCTCCGCAAGTATGAGTTGCAACGGAACCTCATGAGAGAATGTTTCTCAGAATATTAAGGTAAACAGAAACCATACTCCCAAATGAGAACAAAAATCTGGTCTTGTGTGTAAATATTTACCAAATAAAACTAATTTACAGTGTCGGGAGCACAATATTATAAGCACGTCTCACGTATAATATATATGAGGGTCAGAGGCCTCTGACATAGCTCAATGTAAGGACGCCATCACCAAAACATAACCTGATATTGTACAATAATATTCAATTCTATTGATATACCACATAAATATAATATTTAAGTGTGGCGGGAGCACAATGATATTATAATCACGTCTCACTGAAATTCTTATGAGGGTGAGAGGCCTCTGATATAGCTCATGTAGAGATGCCATCACCAAAACAAACAATGTTTTTTTTTTTTTTTTACATCACAAGGAACTGGCCAAGGGCACAACAAAAATGGGTAACACAAAGCCCGCTTAGTTGCCAGTCCCTATAAAGAAGACAGTAAGAGAATAAAATAAAAACAGAGGGGTAGGCCAATTTAGTTCGGGAGGTGTCTTGTACTCTTCTTTTGAAAAGATTTAAGTCTAGGTAAGTGGAAAATTAGAAAACAGAAGAGAGAAGTTCCAGAGTTTACCATGTGAAAGGGATGAAAGAGTAAAGATACTGGATTAACTCCAGCCATTAGGAAGATGGACAGAATAGGGATGAGAATGAGAGAAAAGTCTTGTGCAGCGAGGCCGCGGCGAGGGGGGAGGCATGCAGTTAGCAGTTCAGAAGAGCAGGTGAGCATGAAAATAACGGTAGAAGAGAGCAAGGAAGCAACATTGCGGTGGTGATTTAAGATTGAAAGACCAGTCAGTCAGAGGAGAGAGTTGATGATACGAAAGCTTTTAGACAATCCCTGTTTAGGAAGAGCTGTATGACTGATCCTCCCAAACATGTGAGACATACTCCATCATGGCGGATAAGGCCCCTGTAGAAGCAAGCAATTGGGAGGGAGAAAAAAAAGGACGCAGACGCCACAGGACCTTAACTTCTTAGAAGCTGTTTTAGCAACAGATGAGATGTGAGATTTCCAGTTCAGATTTTAGTAAGGATAAGTCCTAGAATGTTCATTTGTAGAAGAAGGAGACAGTTTGAGTGTCATTGGAGAAGAGGGGAAATAGTTATCTGTAGGTTTTGTCGAGTAGATGGTGAAGAAATTGGGTTTTGAGGCATTGAACAAAACAAGGTTTGCTTTGCCCCATCAGAATTATAGAAAGATCAGAAATTTAGGCGCTCGGTGGCATCTCTCCGTGAATCACTTAGTTCCTGTTGAGTTGGACGTCTAATAAACGACGTTGAAAAATGCAGGGTAGAATCATCAGCGTAGGAGTGGATAGGGCTTTGAGTTAGACTTAGAAGATCATTAATGAATAATAGAAAGAGAGTGGGTGATAGGACAGAACCCTGGGGAACACCACCATTGATAGATTTAGGAGAAGAACAATTTCCGTCTACAGTAGCTGCAATAGAACGGTTTGAAAGGAAACTTAAGATGAAGGTACAGAGAGAAGGATAGAAACCGAATGAGGGTAGTTTGGAAATTAAAGATTTGTGCCAGACTCTATCAAAAGCTTTTGATATGTCAAGGGCAACAGCAAAAGTTTCACCCAAACCCCTAAGGGAGGATGACCAAGATTCAGTTAGGAAAGCTAGAAAATCGCCAGTAGATCGCCCTTTACGGAAACCGTACTGACGATCAGAGAGAAGATTGTGAGCAGATAGATGCTTAAGAATCTTATTATTATGTATAGATTCAAAAACTTTAGAAAGGCAGGAAGGCAAAGCTATAGGACGGTAGTTTGAAGGATTAGAACGGTCACCCTTCTTACGAACAGGGTGGATGTGAGCAAACTTCCAGCAAGAAGGAAAGGTGGAAGTAGATAGACAAAGACGGAAAAGTTTGACCAGGCAAGGTGCAAGCACAGAAGCACAGTTTTTGAGAACAATAGGAGGGACTCCGTCAGGACCGTAAGCCTTCCGAGGATCTAGGTCAGAAAGGGCAAAGAAAACATCATTCCGAAGGATCTTAATGACAGGCATAATATAGTCAGAGGGTGGAGGAGAAGGAGGAACAAGCCCCTCATCAACCAGAGTGGAATTTTTAGGAAAGGTTTGAGCGAAGAGTTCAGCTTTAGAAGTAGATGAGACAGCTGTGGAGCCATCTGGGTGAAGCATAGGAGGGAAAGATGAAAAAAAAAAATTGTTAGAGATGTTATTAGCTAGATGCCAGAAGTCACGAGAGGAATTTGATTCAGAAAGATTTTGACATTTTCTATGAATGAAAGAATTTTTGGTAAGTTGAAGTAAAGATTTGGCATGATTACGGGCAGAAATATATAGGGCATGAGGTTCAGGAAATGGATGCTTACGGTACCGTTTGTGAGCCACCTCTCTATCTCGGACAGCATGAGAACAAGCAGAGTTAAACCAAGGTTGACGGGCTTTAGGATTAGAGAAAGTGTGTGGAATGTACGCCTCCATGCCAGAGACTATGACCTCGGTTATGCGCTCTGCACAAAGAGATGGGTCTTTGACATGGAAGCAGTAATCATTCCATGGAAAATCAGAGTAGTACTGCCTTAGGTCTTCCCACTTAGCTGAGTTGAAGTGCCAGAAGCACCTCCGCTTAGGTGGGTCCCGAGACGGTACCGGAGCGATAGGACAGGTTACAGAAATAAGACTGTGATCGGAGGAACCCAACGGAGAGAATAGTTTCACAGAGTAAGCAAAAGGGTTAGTAGTTAGGAAAATATCAAGAATGTTGGGCGTGTCTCCAAGGCGGTCAGGAATACGGGTAGGGTGCTGCACCAGCTGCTCTAGGTCTTGGAGGATAGAAAAGAAATAGTATACATACTATTGTGCAATATGGTCCCTAAACACAAACATATTGGACGAAAAGGCAAAATACACTCACCTCGGAAGGTGGAGGTGTCTGGTGCTGTCTGCTGCGCTGGAACCTCGATGGTGTTTTGAAAATAATATATATGACTTATTTTCCATGAAAAAACTTGCCATACACATATTTACCGTCGCAATAGGTTTTCTATCTCATGAAATGCTTAATAGTATTGTAAAAAGTATAAACTGAATGCAAAAAATGTTGATCGCCCAGTGAGAGGGAGGTCTCACCAGGACTCATGTTCGCCAGGCTATTCCAATACTTCTCCTCCGCCAGCCCTGGCGGAGCAGCGCCTGGCGGAGCGCTCGTGGCGATTAAAAGTAAGAAATCACTGAGCGCCTGGCGAACGCTTTCGCCAACACTAGCGAAAGATTTTAAAAGTACGGCCCTTTGAGCGGTCACCTCTTTCTTTGTCGTTCTTCAATATACTACGTGACATCCAGCCTTCTATTGACCTACTTTCCAATCCCTGGTTCAATCCTTTCCTTTCTTGCCTCCCTCCGTCTGCCTACAGTTTTTCTCCATTAACCGTCTGAATCCTTCTGCTCAAAATTAACCATATATTGCAGACCTCACCCTCTTTAACTCCCTCCATTCCATTCCATCTAGTTTTTTTCATGTTTTCAACTTCACAAACCATTCCATCGCTTTCCTCTGGCAGCTCTAAGCCCCTTCACGTTTCAAAGCACTTGCCCACTTTTCAAGTCCCTTAGACTAGCGGGAAAGCTGTATATTAGACCAAAAATATGGGCGTTACGTGAAGAAATACTGTGAGCTGAAAGGATCTATAAATAAGGAAATATAAAGGAAAAACATTAGGGATACAAATTTTTGGATAAGAGAGAGAGAGAGAGAGAGAGAAAGAGAGAGAGAGAGAGAGAGAGAGAGAGAGAGAGAGAGAGAGAGAGAGAGAGAGAGAGAGAGAGAGAGAGAGAGAGAGAAGAGAGAGAGAGAGAGAGAGAGAGAGAGAGAGAAAGAGAAAAGAGAGAGAGAGAGAGAGAGAGAGAGAGAGAGAGAGAGAGAGAGAGAGAGAGAGAGAGAGAGAGAGAGAGAGAGAGAGAGAGAGAGAGAGAGAGAGAGAGAGAGAGAGAGAGAGAGAGAGAGAGAGAGAGAGAGAGAGAGAGAAAGACAGACAGACATAGAGAGAGAAAGAGTGAGAGAGACAGACAGACAGACAGACAGACAGACAGACAGACAGACAGACAGACAGACAGACAGACAGACATAGATAGAAGTCATTTTCTTGGAGTCCGTGACCATTTTCTTCCTACCTTTTTTTCTCGATGGATTTGATAACCTGGACCATTTTAAAGAAAAATTAGCTCCTATGCCCCACTGGGAAATGACGGCTAACTTTTCTAGAGCCCAATATTGAAAATGGCCGCCGCCGACATCTTGAAAAACATAAAATGTTATATCTCTGGCATCAGATGAATTAGAAAGACAAATGAGGTGTCATTTTTTACTAATTCTGACGTTACAAAGCCATTGGAATGGTTATTAGAGAGTTTAGGTATCATTTTGACCTCTAAATCCAGGATGGCCACTGTCCGCCATCCTGAAAAACATAAAATGTAATATCTACGGCACAAGATAAGCTAGATGGATATGTGAGGTGTTGTTTTCCACTTATTTTAGCATGATAAACTCATTGGAAGTATTATTTTAGAGTTTCGTTGACATCCTGACATACATTTTCAAGTATGATATGGCGAAATGGGGAAGACATGCTGTATTTTATTATATCTAATATTTCTTTTCATACTTTTCCAGCTGCATCGCATGCCCAGAAACAATGAAATGGGAAAAAAAATGTATATGTAATATTAATTTTCTTTTGTTTCAGATGCTTCGCATGCCCGTCTGATGAAAATCGCCGACTTGTAAAGTGACTAAAAGAATGGATAATAGAACAGACAGTGAAGAGTTACAAGACAAGGCTTTAGATGAATACAAGTGCATTTTACTCTGTGGAAAGTCATTCATGTACAGCAGATGACAGTTTGGAAAACATTACAAGAAGTGTAAAGAAGTGGGAATCCATCCGGGAAAAGTCTTTAAAGTGGAGAGAACTTGATAAGTTTCAACATGTACATGAAAATGTGGATTGGAAGAAGGGACCTAAAGGTCACCCACATACATAGCACTTGCTACGCATCATTATCCAGCAAGCGCAAGCTCTGTCAAGCTAAAAAACGCAAACAGAAATCCGAGGAACATCTTGAAAGAAATGAAGCATCAGATCAACAAGACCCTCCCCTCCGCCAGAGGCCAGTGCACCTAAAAGGCTCCGCTCCAGCATGGATGTCCTTCATGATAAGACTCTATGTGTGTGGTGTATGAAAGGGGGATACAAGAGTAGTAATCGCGACAAGCAGATTTTACTTTTATCAACAGTAGATGCCTGGACTAAATTCAAGTTACATACTGTCCGTCTGGAAAATGACGTCATGAGATTGAGACTTGACACTCTGATTGCATCCATCCCAGATAGCCAAACAGGATTTGGGTTGGAAATCCGATACCATCGCTCATGCTGGCGCAAATATGTCAGCAACCACAAGCCCCTTTCAGATGAAAGTACTCAACATCTGCAGCGTGTAAACCTCCGAGAGGCCCAGGCTCTCTTCTTTCATCACATTCGTCAAGTCAAATTCAAAGACCATGAAATTCGGACTCTGCAAAGTCTCCTGCAGGACTATAAGCGCATTATCTCAAATCACGGACATAACTCAGCAGTAAAGTCCAGCTACTTAAAGAAAATTCTCATCAATGAATTTGGGGGAGACATCGGATTTCATGAACATATTCAAAAGAATGTGAGTGCACTGGTATATGATACAACTGCAGCAGGTACATACATTGAGGCAGAAATATCTTCATTGGGTGTTAGCAATGATCAGTTGGTGATGAATGTTGCGGAACGACTCAAAGAGCAAGTCATCAGGACAAATACTATTCCCTGGCCCCCATAAGGCAGTCAGGACAGCATGCAACCCGCGGATCATGGCCTCACCCCCAGCTTTCATGAGCTCAGCACTGATATTACAAACACCAGCTGCCTTTCCACCCATTCAACTTTGCTACAGCCTCTCTGACTTCGTCAAGAGAGGGTGCGGTTTCGTCAATGGGAGGATCGGCATCCACTGCCTGTAACCCAGTGGTGTGAAGCTGCTCAATTGGAGAGAGAGAGAGAGAGAGAGAGAGAGAGGAGAGAGAAGAGAGAGAGAGAGAGAGAGAGAGAGAAGAGAGAGAGAGAGAGAAAAGAGAGAGAGAGAGAGAGAGAGAGAGAGAGAGAGAGAGAGAGAGAGAGAGGAGAGAGAGAGAGAGAGAGAGAGAGAGAGGAGAGAGAGAGAGAGAGAGAAGAGAGAGAGAGAGGAGAGAGAGAGAGAGGAGAGAGAGAGAGAGAGAGAGAGAGAGAGAGAGAGAGAGAGAGAGAGAAGAGAGAGAGAGAGAGAGAGAGAAGA
Source organism: Chionoecetes opilio (assembly GCA_016584305.1). Classification (NCBI taxonomy): domain Eukaryota; kingdom Metazoa; phylum Arthropoda; class Malacostraca; order Decapoda; family Majidae; genus Chionoecetes; species Chionoecetes opilio. The sequence continues at coordinate 16,611 of JACEEZ010010528.1, forward strand.
GAGAGAGAGAGAGAGAGAGAGAGAGAAGAATTTTTTTGGAATAGTGTCTCTGTCACTGCCAAGATTTTTACTAACATGATTCTTACCTAATGAAATGTATTCAAAACTTGTGTAGTGAATGCGACATTTAACTACATGTTTTCAGCTATTTACATATTGCTGGTTGCATTCATTCGTTTCCCCTTTCTTTTGTATGCTTTGGAGCTTATGATTTTTGTATGCATGTGTATGCTTATTGGAGCTCTCTCTCTCTCTCTCTCTCTCTCTCTCTCTCTCTCTCTCTCTCTCTCTCTCTCTCCTCTCTCTCTCTCTCTCTCTCTCTCTCTCTCTCTCTCTCTCTCTCTCTCTCTCTCTCTCTCTTTCTCTCTCTCTCTCTCTCTCATTTATTATTTTTTATTTAAACACACATATACAAGAAGCCCAAAGGTGCACTGTCGTGTGCTACCTATCTTAAAGTAATCGTCCAGACCCAAATTTTTTTTGCCGAATGATGTTGAATGTACATTCAAAACACCTAATCCACCAAAAATAATTGATTTCCAGGCCTTATTTCCGTAAAAACACGACTTTTGTAAAAAGCGCGCGAAAAAAAAAATCTTCCCTCCAACAGGGCTACGACTGTTATTGATGACGTCAGAACAGGGACGCCCGCAGACACTCTGTCTGACACCTGTCGGCAAATGTTATGATGAGCGATTGTACTTCGGTGTCAGACAGTGAATCTGTCGCTGTGACAGATCTAGAGTACGACTCTCAATCTGACACCGAAAGAAATGACGCTGGTCGCGTATACTATGAGGAAAACGAACCTCAGATTGTCATGGGATCCTATATGTTTGAGCCCGAGTACGAGGTGGATGAGCAGGTGTTAGCAGAGCCTGAGGTTCAGCAGGAGGACCTGGCACTTCTCCAAAACATGGATTGGTATATAAGGTTAAACCATGTGTGTGTGGGAATCACAATGAAGGTACTTTCGAGAAAATCCTATGGTTAGTTTTGGAGCTACAGTCAAACGTAATTACTCGGAAACCACATACTAGCATTAACTACAGCATAGAGTTGGAAAATATGCGGGCGGGAAGGCAGAAAGTGTGACAGCCACACCACCACAGGGTCTCTCACCACAGGGCACGCCCACTCCACAACTGGTTTACTTGGTTTACTTGGTCTTGTTAAGAGGCAAAGCCTCACAGTCGTGGTGGTCCATCGCTACCCTCACTACACACCGTTTCTCAACACAACTGTTCGCCCCAACACACTATAGGCGTGAATCACCACACGCCACTCCGCCACTCCACTCCTACACATGCCACTCCTTTCCGTGTGCAAACTTTTCTCGAAAGGCACAGCTGTCTTGCTGCACCCATAAAGGATGCATGCATGTGGCATATAGCAAAACAAATCAATCAGAAACACCCAAATATCTTCAAGTACTATATTTATCTTTGTGTTTACGTGCCTCTCTGATCAAGCGCGGGAAGATGAGCCTCCCTGATGCTATGTCACCGAGCCTGAGCCTGAGCGTCTGCAAACCTTGAGAGCGTTTTGAAAACTCGGGGAATTTGCAGATTTTGATTGCGGATTATTTAAAAACGGCTGACTGGATACAAAAAGTGACGACGTATTGTTGATATACTCGTTAATGGCTATGATTTGATTGCATTAAATCAGGAATGATGAAATGGTCTGGACGATTACTTTAAGGCCAAGTAAATATAACTGTGTACACATAAATACAAAAACCTAAAAAACTAACATTATATACATATATGCATCACTTAAGTGTTTGTTGAGGCACTGTTGCTGTCAAAGTGTCACGGTATCACTAGTGTCAGCGGGGTGGACTTCGACAGTTTCCACCGATTGGCCGCCAACTTTACACTTTGTGTGTTCATCTCCTGGATGTGAGGGACGGCGGCCCTCATCATCGCTGGGATGATTACGTGACAAATCATCGATTGCAACGTGAGAGTGAATCGAGGCCTATTACCTGCATAGTCCGTCAGCGCCAACTTCGGCTATATGGGCATGTGGTACGCTACCCTGAAACCGATCCTTCCCATCGGGTTGTATCTGTAAGAGACAATCCGGCGTGGAGGAGGCCAAGGGTGCGCCCACAAAGCTCGTGGCTGAGACAAGTTGATGTTTCCTGTTGAGGGTTGCTTGGTATGGGAAGGGAGCCTGCATGGGGACTCGCGCCTGGTGATCCCCGGGAGTGGCGTAGTAGGGTGGGAGAGGCGACGCGCCCCCCGGCGTATACCCCAATGATTGATTGACAGCAATCCATTCTCTCTTCAAGCTACCTGTGGCAATCCACCCCTTCTTAACCCCGAGAAGGTAGATGCCGTGATATCAATACTGCTGTTCGAGGTCACGGAGCAGGCTGTCTTGGATACCTCAGAAGGCAGCAGCCAAGATGAAGACGAAAAGGATGAGTTTTTCAAGGTGAGACATTTGATTTTATCGAGATCTACTGCATCTTCAGTTCAGATTGACAGTTCATTACTCCAAGTCATTATATTAGCAATTTTGAGCGTCATGCTGAAATTTTTTGTCATGTTTATGATATAGGTGCAGTAAATATAAATATAATATATATATATATATATATATATATATATATATATATATATATATACATATATATATATATATATATATATATAATATGATATATATATATATATATATATATATATATATATATATTAATATATATATATATATATATATTATAATATATATCTAACACTTTTTATTTCTAAGTAATAGTTGCATTTTTTTCTGACTCCGATTACTTACAAATTTTACTTAATATATATATTACAAATGTATTTATTATTTCCAGGCTTTGATGAGCCCAGGACCCACAGCTACAGAGGGCTCCAACTCTACCCGCCTCTCCAATAAGATGGGGAAAGAGCTTGTGAGTTGGTGTTCAGAGAAGCAGAGGAACAAGCTGCTGGAGCAGCCATGTTTCCCGCATTTTCCCATGCCGCCTGGGTAGATGTGTTCGTAAGTACAACACGGCCATACCCAACTCTACAGCCGTGGAGAGACTATTCTCCCAGGGGTCGGACATCATGAAGGCCAAGAGAGCGATTCTGACCTCCGATAATTTTGACAGATTGGTCTTCATGAAGGGGAACATGGACCTCCTCAATATGGAATTATCACCAAAGGACTCTGAATGATGAGTCTGAAGTTAAGGGTCTGATATAACAATGAAATATAATTTGGAGTGTGGTGTACATACTTATTATTACCCCTTAGTGTGCACTTAAGTTGATATATTTAGTGAGTGGTCACAATGAGGGGAAGGTAAAATGTGACCTTAATTTTGTGGTGCGCTGAAGGGTAGGTATGAAAAAAGTACTAATATATATATATATATATACTAACCGCAAAGCCGCCCTCCGGGCGGACTTTTTTGCTAGCTCCTGCGGAGGGCTATTGGTGGGCCTGCGGCCCACCAAACACAGACTCTCCAGATAGCCCCTTCTAACTTTCGTGAAATCATGGATGTAGAAATGTATATTAACGCCAACCCATTCACATCACCCCCAACCCATTCACTCACCCATTACCCATCACCCCCCACCCATTCACTCACCCATTACCCATCACCCCCCACCCATTCACTCACCCATTACCCATCACCCTCCACCCATTCACTCACCCATTACCCATCGCCCCCACCCATTAACCATCACCACACACCCATTCACTCACCCATTACCCATCACCCCCCACCCATTAGCCATCACCACACACCCATTCACTCACCCATTACCCATCACCCCCCACCTATTCCCTCACCCATCACCCATCACCCCCAACCCATTCACTCACCCATCACCCCACACCCATCCACCCCACACCCATTACCCATCACCCCACCCATTCACTCACCCATTACCCATCACCCTACATCAAGGTTTCCTCAATTCTCGCAACCACTTTTTTTCACAATTCTCGCTAATAGGCTGCTAAAAATTTTTTTTTAAATGTGATCGGATCATCTCATAAGTGGGCTCAAGTCCTTCCCCTGGTCGACCCAATTCCAAAACTGTGCCATATGAGGGGATTCCGCCACAGGGGGCGGCACCCAGAGCGGACAGACAGACAGACACATACACACACTTTCGCTTATATTATTATTATATATATATATATATTATATATATATATATATATATATATATATATATATATATTAATATATATATATATATATATATATAAATATATATATATATATATATATAATATATATATATATATATATATATATATATATATATATATATATATATATATATATATATATAATATATATATATATAATAATATATATATATATATAATATATATATATATATATATATATATATATATACACCAATAATTATTGTCATAAGTGATTTTTAAATAATATATAAATTTACTACCGCAAAGTGCTTTACCTCTATGTTTGCAATATATGCAGAGAAAATATCACCTAATTGGTTTGGGGTTTGCGGACCTGCGGTTGCGGAAGTGTGAACTTAAGAAATTTGCGGACTTGCGGTTGCGGAACGTAAGGATTGGGGTTTGCGGAAGTGGATTTTCGTTTGCGGTGCCCACCTCTGACACACAGTCACACACACACACTTACACACACACATTCACGCACGCACGCGCAGGCAGGCAGGCACGCAGGCAGGCACGCACGCACGCACTCACGCACGCGCACACACACACACACACACTAGCACTACATTTCCGTTTTACAATGGAGCCTTCCTTTATTGCCCACGTCATTTGTCACCCTAACCCTCGTCCCTGCCTCTCAGCCTCTCCCATTGTCTCCTGGTGACCGTTCCTCCTCAAAATGCTGCGCTTGACTACCACCAAAGACACTCTACAACAAGATACCTCAGTCTAGGGTACCCTGTGGTGCGCGTGCGATCGACCGCCGCCGTGCGGCAGGGGTTAACCAGTCTGCTGGCCCATTCACTTGCTGCATATGACTATCATATAGACTATGGTTTATCAGTATACATGATATACTGTAATCTTCGTAAATGTTTGTTATATAATATTATCAAATACAAAACAGTAAAACACACTAAAGAAATGCCATTATGAGACTCTGAAGAAATATGCATGAACTTAATATTCACTTCAACTCTTCGCCATTTAAAACTTTGCGAGAAAACTTTTAACATGAAACATATCTATAGAAGCGCAATTGCATTAGCTTTCCATTGGTATATTTCGTTTTCTGATAAATGAATTAGCACCTTGTATAAATTAGCGTTAACTAATAAATAAAATCATCGATCGGGTAATTTTCCCGATTGATGATGTTATTTATTTAATTAACGCTAATTTATGCATGGTGCTAATTCATTTATCAGAAAACGAAATATATAGGTATATAAATAACATCATTGTCGTGCCCCGTAAGTTGTAGTTACGTTAAATGAGAAAGATGAATTACTTAGGTAGCGTGCTCATGTACCGAGCGTCTTGTAATTTATAAGGACAGACAAATATTTACTTTGGGAGTTTGAAACTGAAGTAGTAGTTTTGTTATTTTATTATAAAGCTTAAATAACTAAATGTTACATAATCATTCTGGTACCAATAAATGTCCTTCTAGTGCTTAGGACTTCCTCTTAGTTGTGGCTCAGTTATATTTATATAAATCAAATAGGTACCTCAAGTTAGCCACGCAATTTGTCAGCGAGACGTATGTCTCGATTTTCTATTCAGTTAACACTTAACACAAATATTTATATTTCCTATATCTAACCTAGTGACTCCTAGCTTATGGTCTCTTGGTTGTTCACGCACGGCCCTGTCTCACAGCAACTTTATCTCAGTACTCACGATACACCAACTAAGTGTGAAGGGGGACATTCCAATCGTGGGTTGTGGCTAGGGTGAGTTCAGCTTCGTCTCAGTTTCCCTCGGCCTTCCTGGGTTAAGTTTCTCTGTTCCTTCTGCGTGTTGCGTGCGAGCTCAGGACCTTGCTTAGAGCCGTCAGCTTGTTGAGTGAAGTCTTAGGCTGCCCCTGGGTCTGTGTTCAGGTCGGATAATGGGGGCGTATCCTCAGTTGCCATTGTTTCTATACTCCTAGGAATATGGGACTACTGTCGAGGGCAGATTACTGACGACACCTCACGGGCTCCTCTTCATAATCGGCGGCGCTCATGCCGGGCGGCCGGAAGTCGGTGGGGGCGTCGCTGTTGTCTACTTCCGTCAGGGCTTCTGCTATGGTGGCGAGGGTGTGTGGGCGTGTATGGGCGTGCGGGCGGGCACCGCGGGCGCGGTCCCGACATCATCAATCGGGAAAATTACCCGATTAATGATGTTGTTTATTTAGTTAACGCTAATTTGTGCAGTGATTAAATATATCAAAGGAAAGCTAATAAAATTGCGCTTCTATTGATATTTTTCATGTCAAAAGTTTTCTCGCAAAGTTTTAAATGGCGAAGAGTTGAAGTGAATATTAAGTTCATGCATATTTCTTCAGTCACATAATGGCATTTCTTTAGTGTGTTTTACTGTTTTTATTTGATATTATTATAAAACAAACATTTACGAAGATTATAGTATATCATTTATACTGATAAACCATAGTCTATATGATATTCATATCCAGCAAGTGAATGGGCCAGCAGACTGGTTAATCCCTGCCGCACAACAGCGCCACCGTCGGCAGATAACATAAATTGCATTAGGGGGATCTCGAGTGAGGTATCTTGTTGTAGAGTGTCTTTGCTACCACCTGCCACTTCATTGCACGCTTTCATCCCTGTCATCATCCATCTCCCCACCTCCTCCCATTGTCTGGATAATCTTGTATACATGGTTGAAGGCTATATACTCTTTTCTTTCTCATACTTCTTTCTTTGGGTTGCTTTGCTTAATAGTGTTGGCCTTAGAGGCACATATGTCACTTAGAGGCTACCTTTATATTTCATGCATGCACCTTTTCTGCTAATCATGTAATCATTTTAAGAGTTATTCCTATGACGTGTCACGCTCATGACAACGCCCGTGCCACGTCTACAACATACCACATAGAGGGCAGCTCCTCCTGGACGGCCACACCTTGATGCCAGGGCGGGCACCCCCGGACGGGCACTCCCTGCCGCGCCCTGCCTGTGCTGACACCAAGACGCCAGATACAGATATAGACCGGTCGTGCGAGGACGTGTTGTGGGAAGTGACTCATAGACATTGAGGTTGAAAATACCTTTTATGCATTGATAAGAACCAGGACATGTTATTATATCGAGCTGTATAAGGCCGATACATGTTCTGTAAATTATAATAATAACCAATGACCCCACCTTGTAATTGATAACCCGTTAAATCCACATTGATATTTTTGCACCGCTCGGCAACTTATCCCCCTTACACAAACAAGTAAGTATATGTTAATTCTCTGCCAGGACACGCAGGAAGCTAACAATATATTAGTGAGAACTCTGGAGGAAAGCCAGTATTTGTTATCAAGGTGATAGGTGCTAGTTATGCAGTACTTTTAGGTTTCCTGTCCTATGTAACATTACTACCATTGCGCTGCATCACGACACAGGGACAAGAGAGTCTCATAATAAGCAACTGTTGAGAGAGCTGCGTTACAAACCATGTTGAAAGCTTCTTGATGGATTCATCATGCATAGGAGTGACTTAGTAATATCTTATTGTACTGACAAGGCCATTCATGAATTACAGGATAAGGATGGCTGACAAAACATATGTTTGTACAGTTCTACGATAGGCTATGTCACGGACCGTGGGTAAAATATTTTCCTTCCTGCGCTCACGCTGGACGTTGCTGGACGTTGAAATAAAAATACAAAATTCCATCCCCTCCATCCAGTGACTGCAAAGATCGCTGGTACTACAGCTCCGCGGTCAAATAATACAACCACCGGGCTAACATGGTCAGAAAACTGAATAGGAGACATAAAACCGAGGTCACCAGAAATCTCCTAAAATCGGCCATCAACATAGCCAGAGATGCCACAAAACACAGAAGTGGTTTGAGTGGTGCAGCTCTATGGGGTTGCACTCCAACATCGGCGAGATTTGCAGGCAAATTAAAATCGCATCGGGTGACACAATAACAACACAGTTGTTAGCTCCATACGTGTCACTACATACGAGGTAAAATACACTTATATTTTGGTAAGAGTGGAGAAGTAGCCGAGCGGGGGGCTAAACGGCTAATCAAAACACAAGGTGGTTTTATAATAATTATTATTATTATGATCAGAGTGAATCGGCAGCATACAGCACGTGGTAATTAAAGCCCTCTGTTATTATCAATTCACAAAAGGTATTCACCACAACAAAATGTTCAAGTATCACACACACGTCCACACACGACAACTGTCTGTCTATAGATCTCTGACGCCGTGGCGTATTGCTTCTCCACAGGGCGCGGCAGGGGGTGCCCGCCCAGGGTATCAGGTATCAGGGTGTGGCCCTCTCCAGGAAGTGGTGTCCTCTGGCAGCATGTGTTGTAGACGTGGCACGGGCATCGTCATGGGCGTGACACGTGATATCAATAACTTTTAAAATAATTACATGATTAGTAGAAAGGTGCATGCATTATATATAATTATAGGGATAACATATGTGCCTATAAAGCCAACATCGCTCGGTCACCTACCTGGCGCATCCTCGCACCGTCCTAGAGACATGTACCTAACCATGTTACAATTATGTATTTACCTGATTTTGTCGGATTTTGCCCTTTAGGAGAATATACAAAGATAGGGCCTTCCTAACAACAAGGGAAAGTGGAATTACTATGATGATGATGGTTATGATTGGCATAATCATTGAAGGAAAATGAACAGCTGGGTTAAGGTAGACAGGTAAAGAGTCCTGTACGGCTGTTTCCAATTCTGAGAAATTAGAGAATGTAAGCTCAGAAATGGTATTAGTGACATATTTAATGCTTGAGAAATTTATATACTTCAAGCTGTCAATAGGGAAAAGTCGAGCAGTGAAATTAGCTACAAACTTTTCGTGCAGTTTTTCAGGAAAGGTATTCAAATAGTCAGAACGCAAATAGCAAGCCATAAGAATTGCGAAATGACCGGCAACTTTCTGATACACTGCACCTTCGGGACATACTACAGACACATAGAATGTTTGTGTAAAGAAGAAATAGTGATGTCCGAAGAAACTTTTGTGAAAGAATGGTCGTGAAATCAAGTGGGTGTAAGGACTTAACGATAAGGCCTGAGAAGCATTTGTTTGAGTTAGCACAACCTCACAAATACCGTCACCTATAGGTAAGAAGGCAAAGAGAGATGCGGGGCAAAAATACAGGTTCAAATATTCTGTTAGGCACCTATCCAAATCAGACATGCTTCCAGTAGCATACTGGTTATATTTATTATTAATCAACACCACAGTACTTGGTTGATTCAGTATCATAACAGATTCGTTTACTGAAAAAGGAAAATAAAATAATAAAAAATTCCATTATGAACCTTTTCCTTTAATTTAATTATTTAATATTAATATTACTGTCTAATTTGTGAACTTCAAACACATGTTTGGATGGAAAATAACATGTTTAACAACGGCATCTGACGTTAGCACTGATTCAAGGAGAGGGTAATAGTGTTGAATCCCATTTAAAGCAATGGTGTCAACTTGCAATTCCACTTCGCTATATCCTAAGCATGCACAAAAATCAATATAAGGAAAGAGTGAAGCATTTTCTCTTCCACGCGCTGCGTCAACCATATTTGTTAGTAATGTTTGTTAGTTCTTACAAGAAGATTAACCGTACTAGTCAAAGCAGGGAGTGCCTGTTCTAACACAGTAAAAGCTCGATTAAAGCTCTGCTTGTTTATGCAATTTAAATGGATGAGTTTTTTTTTTTTTTTTATCAATAAAGGAAGATAAGAAGGTTAGTTGCAAGTACCTTTACTAAGTTCTTCCAGAACTCATGCATTTATTCCTAAACCAAATAATATACACGAAAGTTGTCCAAGAAAGGCAATGAATAGACATCACAATCACAAGCAATTACGCGGGCGTAAATTATAAGCATGAGTTTGGTCAGTAGGAGCATTACATTTGTTAGTTTCAAGCGCGTAGCATCACTGAGTTTAGCAGTTTCTACTAAGCATAAATCAGGCTTGGCATTGGTCCGTTTAAGTCGATCACTGTGAATGACTTCTAATGTATTTACCCATGGATCCAAAATATCAAACCTATTTCCATGGAGTTGCTTAACTACCAGGCGCGGACCCACAAATTTAGGAGCTAATTTAGAGTTCCGTTCCGGGACTCGAATCATGACAGAGGGCTAAATGCAAGAATCCTCGTCAAATCCCGGCAGGTGGATATGCCCGACCGTCCTACCTCCACCGGTAGGATATACAAGAATTGTACTAAAAAACCCGGCCAGTGGAGATTTGTGCAGTCGTACCAACACAAGCGAGTCCAAGACGGCATCAGTATTTTTACGTTAGAGACATGAATTGAGGGAACTACACCAGTCGGTGGCCCTCGCTTATCGCCTCTCTTCCCTGTGAGTGATTTGACATATAGGGGAGTCAGAGACATAGGAGAATCCATCGCCTTTAACTGCTTCCCTTTCCCTTCCCTTTAATGTTATTAAATTTAAGTTGGGATCTATCCCAATTCGATTAGACTTCATCGTAGCTAAACCCAACAGCCCGTCTACAGGGAGCTGAAAGTTGGATGCTACATAGAACTCCATACGAACCAGAGGAACCCCTTTGTTCAGATTAATAGGTAAGATCACTGTTCCCTATATTTTCAAAGATGAGCCTGTGACCCCCTTCACATTCAAATCACTCTGGCGTAACGGCCACCGGCCACCACGTGCACTCCTCTTTAAAGTCTGATACGACTCTTCGGAGAGTACATTTACAGTAGCTCCAGTGTCCACAGCCAGGGGAAGGTTTTGATGGCTTACCTTCGTGGGTATTGCCATGATGTTTGTTTGTTGGCAGGCAGCCACAATATTGTGGTAAATCGACAAATTCCACCGCTGCCACCAAAGTGTTCTGGGTATTCCTTTACGCGAGTAATCTACTCACACAGGTAACTCACCTTGAAGGTAGATGAGTAGGATTCCAGTAACTCACGTTTCAATCAATATGTTTACGTTGGAATATTAATCAGTGGTGTCGTGAGGATGTAGAGAGACGCCAGGGTAATTTAGGTAGTATAATTGTGTTAATCTACAAAATATACACTTGACGAGATATGTAGCTACAGGAGTCCCTACAAGGAGTCACAGGAGTCTCTACAATCTCCGCTCTTTACCCTGGCTCAAGACCGTCTGTCTTCCGCCGGCAGTGAGCCCGCGCCCCTGCCAAGCAGGTGACAACTACTCTGTTTATCTACCATACATATACCTCTGCTTCATTAGTAAACATATAGCAAGTAGCAAGTAGTGTTTCTACCATAGAATAAACTGATAATATAACTACACTATATAAATATCTATTATGTTACCATCCATTTATAAGAGATGAAAATATGCTACGTGACATCTCTCTACTAACCTTGACGGTTCTCAATACATGCTAAACTAAGCAGTAATACAACTGGGGCCGGCAATACGTGCCACGCCCATACCTATCCCTTAACAATGTCTTATTAGCAGCACGAGAAGCTCCTGGTCGTCTTCCCCGCTGACTGTAGTGCGCATGCGCCAGTTCTCCCCACACTGGGCCAACGTGGTCCTGCTCGCTGGACTAGACTAGACTGGGCTAGATCGGTCCAGCCCGCCTCGCGAAAACAGTGTCCGCCCGGGACTGAGCCAGTCCAGACCGTGCTAGAACAGTCCCGAAAACGCGCTATTTAGCACACAGTCCCCTATCCTCGTTATATAATATCCTTGGGCGAGACCCTCACGGGGCAGCTCCACTTGTGTCCTGCGACGCTCATGAGTGGGCGGGGACACGCTGGTGTGGTAGCTGTACGCAGAGTTTTTGTGTTGCAGTTTGATAGTGGTCTTGGTTTTACTTTTACAACTATTACCGGTCTTGTCTTATTGTGAGGACTTACGTAATTATTGTTCCTGCTATTTCTTTGTGGCAATTGGATTACTTTTTCATCCACATTGATTTTTTGATGCCATGATGGGGGCCTGATGGCTCGTGTCAAAATAAAATACCGTAACTATGGCGATAGAGATAAAAAGACAGCTCTCTTGGAACTCTTATGCTCCCAGCAGATCCAGTCAACAAGGTTGATCACAGTTTACGATGGATTCCTTGCACTCATGTTGGACGATGATAATGCTGGAAAAACAATTTATGTTTGACAGTATGATACTACTGGAACAAAATGGATTTGCTTCACTTATGCCACCCGAACTGAAGATTCTAAAAAATATCACAGTATCCAGGGTCGATGATGTCATTTACGAGAGCTGAAAATGATCACAAAAGAGAAATGGAAGAAAGAGTCCCTGGATAAGCGAATATGATAATATTGAAAGTATTTTCAAATTCCCTAAGTTTCCTGTTATTAAAATTGCTTTCAAACACAATGTTATTGCCAAGAAATGTATTGATACTGGACTGAGGACATTTAATCTGAGTATAGCAGGGGCGGACTGGGACTTAATTTCGGCCCAGGACTTATGGTGTTGACCAGCCCACTTGGAGAAAAGTGGGTGGGGGGGTGGGGGGGGGGGTTGGCGATGAGAGCCAACGCAGCTAGGGGATTTTGAAAGGTTTTTTGCTGCATTTAGATGCCATTCAATTAGCTATATATATATATATATATATTATATAATATATATATAATATGATTTAATAAAAAGCAATAAACCCTAAATATTGGATAAGGATTATATATATAATATATATATAATTATATATATTTTATATATATATATATATATATATATTATATATATATATATATTATAAAATATATACACACTGCCAAAAATGTAACACATACAAGCATAACTATGGTCTATGGAGAACACTTTGCTAAATTATCAGCATTTTTCTCAGGAGTTCACTCTTTTCAGCAACCTTGACAATTATTAAATCACTCGAGAGACATTAATACATCCTTCTCCACTGCCATAACATAAATCCCTGGAGGTGTTCCTGTGAGTGCTCCTCAAGCGGTTTTTGATTAATTTCAGAGTGGAAAAGCTTCTCTCACAGGTAACTTGAGTAACTGACAAGGTGAGTAGGAACTTGTAAGCTAGACCAATTACACGATATGCATCAGTTGTTAACAAGTTATATCTACTGAGGATATGGTAACAACATATTGGACAATTTTTACATGATGAACATTTCATTGTAATCTCTTCTTCACCTACATCAGATTCATGTTCAGCTTTATCACTCATTCTTCTAACACTAGCCTTCAAAGGGTGGTTTTTTCAACTTTTCCCAGTGTGTAGCCAGACTCCTTAATTCTGATTTCAAGTTTTAAGCTGTTGCCCGGCTGTCAAACTTGAGCAACGATTTGCTGAATTCTTTAAATATGGACTCATACTCTTATTATATTGCTGTTCTTGAGCTGTATAAAATTTCTTGGGTCTAGAAAGGATAAAACAAAGTCACTGTAAAGGGTCCCATGAGTGAGAAATCGATCATTAAATTAATCGTCCAGACCCATTTTTTCTTTGACTAATTATGTTTGATGTACATTAAAAACACCTAATCCGCCAAAAATAATTGTTTTCCAGGCCTTATTTCCGTAAAAACACAGACTTTTTTTAAAAAGCGCGCGTAAAAAAAAATCTTCCCTCCAACAGGGCTACGAATGTTATTGATGACGTCAGAGGAGGAACGCTCCAATGTAAACATCTGTCTGACACCTGTCGGCAAATGTTATGATGAGTGATTGTACTTCGGTGTCAGACAGTGAATCTGTCACTGTGACAGATCTAGAGTACGATACTCAATCTGAGACCGAAATAAATGACGCTGCTCGTGTATACTATGAGGAAAACGAACCTCAAATTGTGATGGGAGCCCAACCCTATATTTTTGAACCAGAATACGAGGCGGACGAACAGATGTTAGCGGCAACAACAACCCCTTACACACAACAACCCCCATACACACAACAACCCCTTACACACAACAACCCCCTTACACACAACAACCCCATACACACAGCAACCCCTTACACACAACAACCCCTTACACACAACAACCCCTTACACACAACCCGGCCCCCTTACACACACAACCCAGTCCCCTTACACACAACAACCCATTACACACAACAACCCATTACACACAACAACCCGGCCCCCTTACACACAACAACCCGGCCCCCTTACACACAGCAACCCCTTACACACAGCAACCCGGCCCCCTTACACACAACAACCCCTTACACACAACAACCCCTTACATACAACAAACCCTTACACACAACAACCCCCTTACACACAACAATTGGTGATAGTGATGGTGGTGACACACAGCAACACAACAGTATCCGGTGAGTGAGTGAGTGAGTGTGTGTGGTGTGTGTGTGTGTGTGTGTGTGTGTGTGTGTGTGTGTGTGTGTGGTGGGTGTATCACTACAAATCCTTGCAAATTTCAACTTCTCGTTCCAATCTGCCCTAGTCCGCCGCACTAATCTTTTCAACACATTTAACGTTGTCGTATCAGGCGGAAACGTGTGCAAACTTTTCTCGAAAGGCACAGCTGTCTTGCTGCACCATAAAGGATGCATGCATGTGGCATATCGCAATTTTTTTTTATCAGAAACACCCAAAAATCTTCAAGTACTATATTTATCTCTTGTGTTTATGTGCGGGGAGATCAGCGCGGGGAGAGGAGGCCTTCCTCCTGTTACGTCACCGAGCCGTGGCGCATCGTCTGCCAGTTGCCAGCAGCGTTTTCGAAGCTCGGGGAATTTATAGATTTTGATTGCGGATTACTAAAAAACGGCTGACTGGATGCAAAAAGTGACAACATATTGTTGATACACTCGATAAGGGCTATACTCTTAACTACATAAAATCAGGAATGATGATATGGTCTGGACGATTACTTTAAGGCCTTGTGAGACTTTGTTTAGTATTTAATTATGCACTTCAACTTAAGAACAATAGAAAATAAGGAGGCTACAAGAGGCCGTGAGACCTACACGAGGTAGACTTGGTAAGCCCTTTCTGCATCATTCAATATTTCATCATGAGCCATCTCTCCAGGCATCATTTTCTTCTTTCTTACTCTTTTCTGTGGTAATTATGTCTGCACTTCCAATTCCAAATCTACATTGTCTTCATCCTGTAGTTTTTCATTTGCCCAATGAACAAAAGAGTCTGCAGCAACCTTGATAGCTTCAAAATCTCTGGTTATTCCACCCAAACATTATTTTGTTGTAGCTACCATTCTGTAGGCAGAGAGAATGTCCATTCTGCTAGTTTAAGTATATTGAAAGGGGAGTAGTATGATCAAATATACAAAGAAATATTTGATAAGTTAGAATGGTTTCATATATGAGTAGCGATTCAATGTATGCTTTGGCTTTAATGCGAACAACTGATTTCATGCTTTCAGAGAGAGGTCGTAGGTCGCGGAGGGAAGGGATGTAGGTCAAAGCGTTCCGTGTTTTTTGTGTTTCCTGGGCACCAAACACCTTGTACAGACATCTAAGTTACACTATCGATCAACGCAAGGTTAAGTTAACGCAGTGAGACAGTGTGATATACAAGTGCGTAAGCTGTGACAATAATCTGCTAAATTATCGTGGTGTTGTGATTGGGAAGGCCACGTCTACCTGTGAGCGTGTGTGTGAGGCCCGTGACCTGAGTGTACAGGCCTAAAAACCCACCACGGTGACCTTGAACTTTAATTTCTGCGGACCACCTGCCCCGAGTCATAGGGACGCGAGCCTTGTCTCGTGGCCTCTCATACCTGCCCCGTGGATTGTACTCTTGCCGTGCCGTGACCTGCCCCGTGGATTGTCTTCAGGCCGTGTTCGCCTCTGCTCCTCCACTTGGTGGAGCAGCGGAAGGAAAGAATCCACATCTGGATCACCCTCTTCGAAAACTCAGACCGACTCCTGCTCGTGGATTACCCGAGGACTTCAATTTGCCCGCCCAGGTTTGTCTAGTGCTCGTCACCGTCGCCCAGTGCTCTTGCGAGTGTCCCCACGCCCGCGTCTGAGTATCCCCAGCGATACCTCACCCAACCACCCTTTTTCTCGTTTTGTCCAGTGTGTTACCTCTTCCCTGTGTAGTGACTGTGGGCCCTGTTGTTGTGCCCAGTGCCCTGTGTGTGTCCCCCATCCAACCCCATTCATCAAGTGTCCCTTCAGGTCCCGGCGTGTCTGTGTGGCCGGTGGTGTTTTTCACCGGTGAGTGGTGCATGGCTGGTGGCACCCAGCTGGAGTGTCTGTGTGTTTTTGCCCTGTGCGGTGCTGGGGAACGCGAGTGGGAGTGAAGTGCGGTGTGAGTACGGCTGACCTGGGTGGCAGGGTGTCATAGGGACGCGAGCCTGGTCTCGCGGCCGCCGCTAAGCGCAAGACTGTCACACATCAGGGGCCGGATTCCCTTCAGCCCCATTCCTCCGCCCGTGGATAATCCTCCTGCTGGGACGTGACCTGCCTCGTGGATTGTACTCTTGCCGTGTCGTGACCTACCTGCCCCGTGGATAGTCTTGTGTCCCCACACCCGCGTCCGGGTATCCCCACTTCCAGTGATAACTCTCCCACCCACCATTTTTTTTTTTTTGTCCAGTGTGTTACCCCTTCCCTGTGTCGTGACTGTGGGCCCTGTTGTTGTGCCCAGTGCCCTGGGTGTGTCCCCCATCCGTATCTGCGTATCTGTGTGATCGGTGGTGTTTTTCACTGGTGAATGGTGCGCGGCTGGTGGCACCCAGCCGTAGTGTATGCGTGTTTTTGCCCTGTGCGGTGCTGGGGAACGCGAGTGGGAGTGAAGTGTGGGGTGAGTAGGCTGACCTGGGTGGCAGGGCATCATGCCTGTCAGCCTGTGGTGAGGCCCTACAATGGGGCGGGTGCGGATTAAGCACCCGCGCGCGGACGCGCTCGAGGTCCGGCGCAACTTACTGGAGATTCTGGCCACCAACGGCCTGGCTGTTACCAACCTGATCCCGGCAAAGGACAAGGTCATAGTCCTCACCCAAACGGACCAGGATGCGGACGCAATCTTCCAACCGGAGAAACTTCAGCTCCTTCAGGATGCGGGCTTCATGCCCATCATGCCCCCAGAGCTGCGGTCAAAACGGACGGTCATTTGCTTCCGGCTGGACGACCTCATCTGCTCAAAGCAGCCGGAGGCCGTCAAGGCCGAGGTGGAACGGGTTCACGACTGGGCTAAGATCCAGGAAGTGTACAAGTTCCCGAGGTCCAACACTCTGAAAATAACATTTGAAGCCAGTAGTATGGCGAGTAAAGCAGCCGAGTCTGGGATTCGGCTGTTCAGTATGTCAATCCCGCCTGGCCAGATACGTGTGGAGACATACACACCCCTCATTGTTTGTGACAGATGCCACGCCATCGAAACGCACATCACCAGCCTGTGTGACAAGCCTCAAGACTACCTCGCCTGCTCAGAGTGTGCTAGCCGGGATCACAGATTCAATAGGTGCGAAGCCACAGAGAAACTATGCATTAACTGCGGGAAGGACCACAGCTGCAGGGCCATGCGTTGCGAGGTCCGGAAACGAGCTCTCAGGGCTAAGGAGGCACGGCTGCGACAAGAGGGAGGCCGTGGGGCCGCCCCTTCGTACGCGCAGGCAGCAACCCCACCCACCAACGCTCAACCTACACTACCAACACCAGACTTCAACACGACGGGTCTAATCTGCTTGATGCAGGCCCACTTCATGAACAGCGTGAACCCCGGCACATTCCAGGAGACATTAGCGGAGTGCCTCGCCCTGAATGGTCTCCCTAATGTTAAACTGCCTCCCAACTCCCCTTCGGAGCGAATAATTCAAAAAATTACTGGTGGACGTGGTTTGACCCCTGTCGCCATGTCCTCACCAACGCGCCAGGTACCTGTTCCCGTGGAACACGTGGCCTCACCCGCACCCTCCACCCCACGCATCTCAGTGGACACCGCCCCGACACAGGTCGACCCCGTTGATCCCGCCCCTGGGGAGGAAGCTAATGACGAGGCCTCAAATACATCACAGGCCGCGGCCACCACCACTACCTCGAACGTTGATGTGCTTTCTGTCAGTCACGAGGGGGACGCCAGCCAATCAGCGCCGGCCGTGGAGCTTGCCCCGGCTGGCTCCGAGGAAGGGACCCTAAGCCGAGCAACGTCGCCCGCGGAGCTCGCCCCGGCTGGCTCCATGGAAGGGACCCTAAGCCGAGCAGCGTCGCCAGCTGAGCTCGCTCCGGCGGGCTCCGAGGAGGAAGCCCCACATGAAATCAACAAGGGTGGGTCGGTTAGTGACGCAGCCAACACTCATACGCGTGGGGACACCCCCCCCGCCGCTGTGAGGCAGGTCGCTGCTAGAGGTTACCGGAGAGGTGGAAGAAATAGAAACAGGAAGTGACTCGTCTACGAGTAATCCAGTGGACCACACGACGCTTTGACCTGAGTAACTGCTACCGACAATACGACCCAGACATCATCCTGATCAACGGACACGGACTGAATGACGAGACTAGACTGAAAATTTCAGGGTACAGGACTTATCAACAAAATCTCAGCGGCGAGCCCATGGATGGGGTCGCCATAGCAGTCAGGGGCTCGCTACAGTGCAGGATCGAGGATGATTTTTTGTCCGAGACCCTCGCAATTGAGATAGACACATCTGACGGACCTGTCTTCATCGCCACCTCATACCTTCCCCCCAGACGTCCCTTCCTTCCTCACCCTGACTTCTTGCGACTGTTAAGACGACGATCCCCAGTTTTCATTGCTGGGGATCTGAACGCCAGACACCCGACCCTAGGCTACAGATCGACCAATCAAAACGGTCGTGAGCTCGTGGCCTACCTCAGACGTCAGACAGCCAATCACCTTGGTCCACACTTTCCCACTTACTACGGCCCTCTTTCTGCTACTTCTCCTGACATTGTTCTTTCTAATGCCGCTAATTTCTTATATCATTCTATCATGCCAGGCCCCTTAACCACCAGCGATCATATTCCCATTATACTCGACATATCCACTTCCTCCATTCCCATACCTGTTCCTAAATCCTTCGCCTTCAACAGAACTGACTGGGACGCTTTTGACGGAGACGAGTCACTACAAATGGCCGACCTACCTGACGTATCCCGGGCGACCTTGGACGATATTGACGCGGCACTTGACTCGTGGATGTCCACAGTCAAACTTGCTGCTGACAGACACATACCCAAGACTGCTCACAAGACGCCAGCATACTGTACACCCTCCAGACTGACACAGATGACACGTATACAGTTCCAGGCTCTTCGGGCCCAGGCCGGAAGAGCAGGTTGGACTTATGACAATTACAGAAGTTACATTCATTTACGCTTAACACTACAGGACGCCAGACGTGTTGAATCCCGGCAGTCCTGGGGTAGTGCTCTAGCCAGACTGTCGGCTTCACACAGGGACCCAAAAGTTTTTTGGCGAGCAGTAAAGAGACTTTCTGGACGCGCGACTAACAAAGACACATATTTAGTAGACACCAACGGACTAAAACACCACTCCGACGTTGACAAAGCCCGGCTGCACACCTCTGTTTGGGAGACTGTGTACCGGGATGACTTTGACGACGACGACAATGACATTGTGCTGGATTATATGACTGAAAATCTACGTAGGTCGACTCCTTATGAGTCGGCGGACACGACGAGGATAAGGGGCACCTCGGAGCTCGACTCCCTGATCTCTTCAGGGGAGCTTCGGGGGGTCCTGAGGCACAGCAGGAGTACCTGCCCGGGCGTCAGCGGTATTAACAAAGTTATTCTCTCACATCCCAGAGCGGGCGATGGATCGGTTGCGGGACATCCTGAACGCGGCTCTCTCGGCTGGTTACTTCCCGGAACGCTTCAAGGAAGCGGAGATGAGGATGTTGATCAAGTCTGGGAAGGCACCTACCCGCCCAGACAGCTATCGCCCATCTCCCTCCTGGAGGTTCCGGGAAAGCTGTTTGAGAGAGTCATCGCTGGGAGGCTCCGCAACTACCTGGAGGAAAACGGCCTGTACAACGACGCACAGTACGGGTTTCGCCGTGGAAGGGGCACCACTCACGCCATCGCGGTGGCCACGGAGGCCCTCGCCATCCACCACGCCTCCGGCTACAGGTGCAATCTGGTCCTCCGGGATGTCAGCAAGGCGTTCGACAAGGTGTGGCACCTTGGACTCAAGTACAAGCTGCTTCACCTTGGGCTCCCGGGCCCGGTCGAGCGTTTACTCTGCGACTTTCTGGAAGATCGGACGGCCAGAATCAAGGTCGGCACCCAGGTTGGCCCCACCTTCCCACTGGAGACAGGAGTACCGCAGGGTAGTGTTCTCTCCCCAACCCTGTATGTCCTGTACACCAGTGACTGCCCGTCGTCGGTGGCGGGCATGAATGTCTTGTACGCCGATGATGTGTCCCAGGTCGTTTTCCATCCGGGACGATCCAGCGCCATGCTCAACGCCCGCACTGAGAGAGAGGTAGCCAGGATCAGCGCCTTCGAGGAGGAGTGGAGGATCAAGACCAACCTCGCCAAGTTCAGCGTCATCCCGATGGCGACCCAGAACCCCCCACCGCTAATGGTGGACGGTAGAGTGGTGGACTTCCAGGCCAGCGGCACCGTCCTCGGCCTGCAAGTATGATCGCGGAGGTACGTGTCGCACGTGACGTCACGAGTACGGCGCGCAAAGTCCGCCCTGTTCACACTCTACCGGTTCCGGGACCTCGACGCAGGGCTGAAGCTCCACCTCGTCAAGGCGCTGGTCCTCCCTGTCCTCACCTACCCCCCGATACCGCTGCACGCCCTGAGCAGGACAGCAATCAGTAAGCTGCAACGGGTGCAGAACGCTGCTCTCAGGTTCGTGGTGAACCACAGGTGGGACGACTTCGTGACAATGGAGTCGCTACACGAGTCCGTCGACCTTCCAGCCATCAATGTCCGCCTGCATCACATGGCCTCACAAGTGTGGCTCCGGATGCAGGAGGAAGACTGGGAGCAGTTTCTGGTCCTGCAGGAACTCAGCGACGCGGCCCCGGATCGTTCCCACGGGTGGTTCCCCAGGAGCCTGAGGGCCTTGCGTGATGACCCCGATCCCGCCCCACGTTACTCTTAGCTCTGCTTTATGTCCTCACGTTTTTCGTTTTTCTTTTTCTCGTCAAAAAAAAAAAAAAAACACGTTAATCTGTTAACTTTGAGTTAATTATGTATCCCATTATTCATATCACTATTATATATTATATATTATATATATTATATCACATTATGTATCACTTATTCATTATCTATTGTTTACTCAGTTTTTTGTTTTGTTTTAACTCATATTTGTTTTTCTTCTCTGTGTCTTGTCTTATTTCAAATATTTATATGTATATACTCATGTCTTTTAACTTACCTGTTCACTTCATCCTATAATTATTATGTGTTTATATCCTTTGTTTTTATGTTACTTAAAAAATATTTAGATTGAATTTTTTTTTTCTTTTTTTGTGTGTGAATGTTTTGTGAACGTTTTAACTAAAATCAGCAAGCCGGACCGCCCGGCCACTTTATTCTATTTCTGTATTTCTGTATTTCTGTACTTGGTATTCTTGTCCCCCCCCCCTCTTTGTAACTTCCCCCACCTTTTCTCTCAATAAACTTGAAACTTGAAACTTGCTTTCATGTTCTTGTATGGCAGCCAGTGTTAGCAGAACATCAATGTACAGAGCATTAGCAGGCTTGCCGAAGTTTCCAAATAATTTTTAGCCCACCAGCGAGTTTCTCCAATAGGAGAGAGGCGTTGATGGCGAGCACTTTGGTTTTCTTTTACCCAAATAATCATTCGTTTATAAGATTCTCTGATAAACACTGACATTGAATAAATTATCTGATAAACATTGACCCTGAATTCGTTGACAATTCCTCATCATCTTAGGGAGATCTATCAGATATTGATAGACCAAAAAAATAATAAATACGAAAATCAATGCAACACAGTACACAGCTCCCACGCCACGGGCACTACAACTCAATAATTAAATGACTGTGACAACAACGGCAGACGATAGTCCTACCACTGTTGCCACAAGGAATTGTTATTTGTTGAAATGCGCAGCAAATTAGTCCTTATCAACGCCCATAATGCATTTTAAATAAGTTATCGTCCCAGTGTGTGCATTGACATGCATAGCATATACTCGGTTAACGTATATAAGATACAAGAAGTCTGAAAACAACAACTTAGACGACTCTATTGAGAATTTTGAAAGTTGACTCGTGTCGACTGTATGAGTGTACGCGTACGATACTCGTGAGTTGTTGATCTCTCCGATCTCTCGTCAGTCGTCACTCTCTCTCTCTCTCTCTCTCTCTCTCTCTCTCTCTCTCTCTCTCTCGTCAGTCGTCACTCTCTCTCTCTCTCTCTCTCTCTCTCTCTCTCTCTCTCTCTCTCTCTCTCTCTCTCTCTCTCTCTCTCTCTCTCTCTCTCTCTCTCTCTCTCTCTCTCTCTCTCTCTCTCAGCTGAGTGTCTTTCTGACTAATTTATTTTGTGTTTTACCTTATTCTTCAGATATTTCATTTTCACTGTGCGGCACTTGCTGGTCGAGTGTCCTAGTCTTGGGGACCTACGTGATCAATTCTTGTCCCGGTGTCGGGGGGAGGACGGTGCCTACAGTCTCTCCCTGGCATTGGGAGAGAGGTGTTTCTCCCCGGGTCATGAGGTCCATACCTTTATTGAGGGTTGGCCTTCTCAACAAGTTATGATATTTTTAATATTCATTTATTATTGATTTTAATGCACTATTGTTCTTTTATATATTTTGATTATATCTTAAAATTTGTTTTTTAATATTACTTTTACTATTAGTCGGTCAGCCCCGGTCCGAAATTTTGCTCACCGGTATCAAATTAGGGCGAGAATGCTAAGAGTGTTTTTTGAGAAGGTATAAATGCCTAGAGTTAGAAAACATGTGATAGCATTGTGGGGGTGGCAGCTTTATATGAGTTATCTCCCTTTTTCCAAAATGGCCGCCAAAATACACCCAATAATTATGAAATTTTTGGTGGTTTATACTGCCCACGTGTAACAGCGTATATCATGTCCTGGCTAAATGACTCGACAAGAATAGCAGTCCTTTGGGATTTTTCGTAGTACTAGTTGTATCTCCAGTGAGGAGCCCGACCAGAATCGCTGTAACTCATTGGTATGGCGATATGAGTAGCTACATCAGACGGATGATATGGCCACGGGGTGAAAATCATGTCCTCTTGATGGCCGTTCGGATATGTGACGAAGTCTGATCTATGATCTTGTTGATATCTGTAGACTTTGCCTCCAAGCTTGAGCTCCCTATGTAGATTTTGATTTTCCAAGACAACATCCTTTAATGAGACACAGCATGGAACCATCAACAACTTTCCCTTGTCGTCGGAAAAATATTTCTACTGCACCTCCAAGCTCGGATTTCAGTCTTCTGTGCATATTCTTCTTTGTTGAATCCTTCAGAAGATTAACTCCACCAGACAACATTAATGATTCCAATTTGTGGGTCAAGGAGGTGACTGGTATAATCCTCTTGGTTGGGGATAATATCTTCTCTGATGTATTCGAAAAGTTTGGTAAGCTTCTCCTTCAACCTTGTGATACAGTATAAATTCATCTGTTACTTTCTTCTTCATTCTCATTGCTGTCCTCTTTGTTCCTAGTGTAATTCCTATAGCATGAAGCGTGGTAGTGTGCCTCTGCGGCAACAATGTCTCTACTGGTTAGTGCTATCATCCTGCGTCTGCATTTCTGACGGCACTCTCTCTTAGTGTTTGATCTACTCTCAGTTGTCAAGCTAGCGTAAGTGTTTCACGTGTATTGGAGTGCTTTTTGAACTTGACCTTGCTACAGAATACGCAGATCGGAGCATAAACTCTTGATTCATGTGTTGATGTTCTGGAAGACTTTTTTGGAGGACAGTCACTACTACCAGATAGATCACTACTACATTCACCTGCTTACTTTCAGAGTTTCCAAGTCTCTTTTCATGGTGAACATGCTTCTACATTTTCGATGATAGAATATAATTGGAACTTCTTTGTCTGAAGCGTTTTTGAAACGTCTAGAATGGGGACATGGTTCCTGACTTTGGCGGCTTCAAGTAAGGTTAACCAGGAGGCATGGCTTTGAGGACTGACAAAATGTTCATCTCCGTCGGATACTGCTGGTGTATGATGCACAGTTCTTGGCGGGTGCCTGTGGCGTTTCCATGTTAACGGACATTCGGCCTCCTACGTTGAAGTTCCAAGCTACCACGACACCGGATCTGGTCCCGGATTCTTCTCTACATCACCAGCCTTCAACAATAGCTTCGAGAGGTAGTCGGCTGCTACTCTACCTCTCCACTCCAAAAACCGACTTTCTCTGAACGCACGACCTGCGGGCCGGCTGGTCTTCCGGCAGTGGTGGTCTCCTCGAGGGTCTCCAACGTCGCCAGTCGATCGTCCGGTCCGTCTCTCGCCGATGAAATACGACACCTGAAAAAATATTTTTTTAAATTATATGTATGTATATTTATATAATTATATAATATACAGTTTGGAAAAGGGGGATAACTCCCATAAAGCTGCCACTGCCACAATGCTATCACATGTTTTCTAACTCTAGGCATTTATACCTTCCCAAAAAAACACTATTAGCATTCTCGCCCTAATTTGATACCGACCAACCCCCCAGGCTGATCGCTATATCTTATGTAAACAAGGCGTCAATAACCCGCAGTTGCGGCGCCTTAAACCTATAATATCTATCTATCTATCTTTCATTTTCCACTCATTCATTTATTTATTCATTTTCCTATTTAAAAATATTTTTTTTTTACCTTTTTTCTCCCCTCAGACCGGCCCACACGACCCAGCGGCCTAACGGGAAATGTCCCGTTAATCCCTATGGCCAGTCCGCTTCTGGAGTATAGGTTCCTTGCACGTAACGTCATAGCTCCCGTTGTGCAGGCGACAGGCGCGGGATATGCGATCGTGGAGGACCAACAAATTCCACTTGCCGCCTGTGTTTGCCCGCTTATGGTAATTTCCCCCCAACAAATATATGTTAATTAGTATAAATTATATACTGTTAACTTTGGAAATGTTTGTTCTATAATATTATCAAATAAAAAACAGTACCTAAAACACTAAAGAAATGCCATTATGAGACTGAAGAAATATGCATTCACTTAAACTCGTCGCCATTTGAAGTTTTGCGCGACAACATTTAACATGGAACATATCAATATAAGCGGAATTTAGTAGCTCTCCATTGATATATTTCGTTTTCTGATCAATGAATTAGCACCATGCATAAATTAGCGTTAACTAAATAAATAAAATCATCAATCTGGTAATTTTCCCGATTGATGTTATTCATTTACTTATTCATTTTTCATATGAGTTTTAAAAGGAGGCTAGACAATTTCATGGATGGGGATGAAAGGTGGATGTAGGTAGTGTTAATTAACAGGAACTACCACGTGTAGGTCTCACGACCTCTTGTATCTTCCTTATCTTCTTATGTTCTTATGTCTCCCTGCAAGCCGTTTATATCAGACTGTGATCTAATAATCCTACATATATTAGTATCATCAGCAAACATGCTTATATCACTGTTAATCCCACTATCTAAGTCGTTGATGTAAACAAAAAATAGTAAGTGGTCTTTTCTTAATCTAATTTTTATTCGGCCGTAGATACTCACGGTCGATTTAACTCTTGTTTCATTATTTGTACATTTTTTCTCACCTTCACTGTTTTTATTAAGTATACATTTTGCGTCTTATTACATAATAATGTGAATATAACCTCACCATAGAATTTATACAGGGTGTAACACGAGTTTCTGCAAATATTGATACAGGTGAAAGAACATGTAATTCTAAGCACAAAATAGTCTATAACCATATCCTTTTGGAAGCTTCTTTAGACTTTAGATGATTAGAAAATTAGCGCGGCCAGTATTTCCCATGCAGCGCTTGCCGCTCGGTGACTTTTGAATGATTTAATCTAATGTTTACATAATGGGCATACATTATCTTATAAAAACACAATTGGTATTAATAGACATATTATTACTAAATAAGCAGTACATGAGAACAGGAGGGCGTAATAAAAACAATACTGTTAAAAGGCTACATGGCATTGTATCAGGAGGGTAGGAGGAACACGTGAATCAGCTGATCGGTCGTGAGGCCTCGCAGCCCAGTCCCTCCTTCCTCCCCCGCCCCGACGCATTCCCACTTAGCCTTTTACAGTATTGTTTATTACAGCCTTGCTGTTCTCATGTACTGCTTATTTAGTAATAACATGTCTATTAATACCAATTGTGTTGTTATAAGATAATGTAATGCTCCATTACTAGTAAACATTATGATTAAATCATTCAAAATGTCACCGAGCGGCAACTGCCTGCCATGGTGAAATTACTGGCCGCGTTAATTTTTCTAACTTCATCTCACGTCTAAAGGAAGCTTCAAAAAGGATATGGTTATAGACTATTTTCTGTTTAGAATTACATGTTCTTTCACCTGTATCAATATTTGCAGAAACTCGTGTTACACCCTGTATACCTAGAGAGCGAGTCCCGCATCCCGCTGTATTGTGATGAGTGAAGCCCGCAACTTAAGCCCCTATCACACATTTAAGAATTTAAGAAATTTAAGAAATTTAAGATTTAAGAAATTGCGAACACGATTTAAGAAAAGTTGAAAAATCGTGTTGACTCGTGCTCGACCTTGTGGTTTATGCAAATTTCTTAACCAAACACGACCCGCATACGACCAAACATGACCCTCATACGACCCTCATACGACCTTCATACGACTGAACACGACACTCATACGACCGTCATAAGATATTCATACGATACAACACGATTTAACCTCATTTAACACGACCCCAATACGACCAAACACGACTGTCATACGACGCCCATACGACTTAACACGAATCAGCACGACCGCCATACGATTAAACACGAATCATTACGATGTCCATACGACTGCAAAAATAAACACGATCTCCATACGACTGAGCAAGACCTTCATACGACATATTTTTGTTTATTTTGGTCACGTGGGTCATCTATCTATGATAATATAAGCGAGAGTGTGTGTGTATGTCTGTGTGTGTGTGTGTGCGCGCTATAGGTTTCGCCACCCGTGGCGCAATCCCATCATATGGCACAGTTTTGGAATCAGGTTGACCAGGGGAAGGTTTTAAGGCTATTTTGGGGATGGTCCGATCACTTTTTTTTCTTTTTTTAGCAGCCTTTTAGCGAGAATTATGAAAAAAAAGTGGGTTGCGAGAATTAGAGAGAACTGAAACTCGAGAAATGCCAGTGGTCGCTGACAGTTTTAACTCAAAGGTTGGTCTACTGTGTTTTGGCTCCGCGACTAATATTTTTCATAAATTAATTTCGCGATAAACATTGATGCACCGCATCTGAATACCAAAAAATATAGTTCTTCTGTTGTTCTACTAATTATATGGATGACATTCATTACGATGGAACGTTCTATAATAGCAATTTAATGCAAATTACTCGCCTCGAGTAGCAAAGCTTAATATATTTTTTACATGTATATTGTGGCATGTAAAATTTGGGTGATGTTCACACTGTTTTCTAAGATAGTACTGCTGTGTCTGGCAAACGCTTGTCAAAATACAATAAGCAATGCCTTGGAAAAACGAAGAATAAAGAATGCCGAAATCGGCTTGTTGCTGCGACAATGTAGGTTATAATTGTGGAGGCGACACGCCGCGGCGGGGAGTGGTGGGCGGGGAGATTGTGGCGGGGAGATTGAATCAAAACATTGCCACTTCACGCGTCGACTCATTGCACTTCCAGGCTTTCTATCTGATTGATACACAATAATAACAGGAAAATATGACTGCCTAGGTATAGATAACTTCTAAACATACGTTATTGACTATATAATATCATAGAGTAACATTTACCTCGCCTCCTCAACTATAACCTACTTGGTTATTTGGTTAAATGCATGTTTTACAGACTCAGGCTTCTATACAATATACATATAGAAGAAAATCGCTCTTAAAATTATACTTTTGTGTTTTAAGTGCAGTGGAATAAGCCCATATTTTTCTTTCAAGTTGACCAACTTTTCACCAAATTGTGAGTTAAAACTGCCAGCGACCACTGGCATTTCGGAGTTGCAGTTCTCTCTAATTGAGGAAACCTTGATGTAGGGTGATGGTCTTCCCACGCTCCCCAACACGACTGAACACGATCTTCATACGACTGAACACGATCTTCATACGGTTGAACACGACTGTCATACGACCTTCATACGACTGAACACGACTTTTCAGCTCGGCTTAAATCTTGTTATAATTTTTTGCAATGCAAAAATTTATAACACGATTTTAGCCGAGCTGCGACGTCCATACGACCGCGCGCGACCGACCACGACTTAACACGAATGAACACAAATGAGTGCGCGACCTTCATACGTTTTAACACGATTTAAGGAAAAACGTTAAAACGTGTTCATTCGTGTTCAGATTCGTAAATGTGAGATAGGGGCATTAGTGCGGCGACCATCTGGGCTGCGTTCACTAGGCCATTCTGTACGATATTGTACGGTATTGTATGCTTTTGTACGCCGTACAGAAAATTTCTGTGTGCTCTCCCGCGCACCGACTCGTGAGGAGTTGGTTTGCCAACAACGACAACAACAGCGCGGGAACAATGTTTGTAAACAAACGGATCAAAATGTCAGCGCCGAGTGAGATATGAGGTGGAAACTGCAAAAACTATAGGAGTTACGTGCATGCAGACGTGCAACTGCACTACGAGCATTGCAGTAAGTAATACCGCTGTTGTAGGATAAGGAGATAATGCAGTGATATTACTATCGTCGTATATATAATGAAAAACGTATCACAGTGTTGGACATTTCTTCTTTGCTAAGATATATGTTTCCTTGTACAGCTGCTGGTCCTGACACGGCTCCTATTGTAGAAGCAGAAGTGCCTGACACTGCTGCGACACCAACACTCGAAGCAGAAGTGCCTGACACTGCTGAGACACCAATAAGAAGTAAGTGCATAGGATGCTTTGGGGAAGACAGGTAAATAACCTATTCGATTATAATGGACGGAGAACTTCGCGGTCATTTTTCAGAGACACCGACAAATTTTTTTCCTGCCAAAAATAGGTTCTGTTTCTAATGGAGATAGTTTTTATTTTTCCGGAAACCCATTAAAAAAAATTAAAAAATCTAAAATATTTCATCACCGAATTTTATGCATGGTTAAGGTTATATTCGGTATACTTAGTGGTTAAGGTTAGGTTAGGTTTCATTAAAACCTACATAGATATACAGAGGTACAGTGTTGTTAATGGAATCGCGATCATAAATTCGGTGATGAAATATATACATATTTTTTTAAAGGTTTCCGGAAAAATTAAAACTATCTCCATTAGAAAAAACACATATTTTAGGCCAGGAAAAATTAGTCGGTGTCTCTGAAAACGACCGCGAAGTCATTGTCCTTTTATTACCAAATTTCCGCGGGAGAAAGCGACCGCCAACCAGCTGGGTGGGTTATGAAACTGTCGCCGATGATGAAAAGGAAAATTAAAGTGTACTTCACTGTTGGACATCACATTTCTTGAAGACAACATTTTTCTTTTCTTTTTAACCCTTGATTTGTTGGTGGCTCCTACCTGTCTGTCGCAATCAAGGGATGAATTAGAGGAAGGATGGAAGGAGAGAAGTAAGGAAACGGGGGTGAAGGTCTCTTCCCTCTGCTAGTTCCCCAAAGGAGGCGAGGTCAGGGGGAAAGGGTGTTGCCAACTTTGCATGTATATTTGTGTCATTTAATGCCTTTGAAAAGTTCACATTACTGCTGGTATTTAATCCATGAATACAGAAACACGGGTAAAAGCTTTTTATATATATATATATATATATATATATATATATATATATATATATATATATATATATTATATAATATATATATATATATATATATATATATATATATAATATATATATATATATATATATATATATGGGTACTATAATATCAAGATAAAGAGAATTCCTATAGGCGACATTTCCAGGTACCACCCACCACCCGGGCAATCACGAGTCGCCTAAACATAACTTAAATCTAACCAACCTAATCTGAATGTAATCCGCAATAGCTTGATCAGTTTGGTGAGGTTAGGTAACCAATGTCCATGTATTTTTATAAACTGTAGTTTTACAGTATTACGGGACCAGCGAAAAATGTGGTGTCCATATTGAAATACACTTTATTCTTCCTTTCATCTATCACAAGTGGGACTCCCGGGAAAATTTTCCACGGCGGCGAGTTTTTTTACTGTCGGTGAGACGATTGACAAAATTACCATAAACACTGCACATATGTTCTGAGTGTTGATACTGAGTTCTGAGTTCTGATATGTTCTATATATGACCGGCAAACATGTGTTATTTTTTTGATAAAAATGCCTCATTTTAGGGCTTGCTCATTCTTTTTCAATAATCAGTCATGAAGCTTTCAAATTAATTTGCACTTTTTAACAATTTATGAATCTGTTGCTTGATTAAACTATATTATATCTTTAATTTTTTCAGTGCCATCATCCTCAGGAAAGACTGACCCACCACCAACTCCCCCCAACTCATCACCAGCCATCAACGTCAACTTCATCGCAACCACTTTCTCCCGTGGCATCACCACCCTTCTCAACGCCACGGGGGAAAAAGCGTATTTAAGGACGGAAGGAGAGGAGAAAATGTTATCGCCCAATTAGACTGCTGAGGGAGAGTGCAAGTGAAAGAACTACAAGTTTACAATTTCCACAAGTAGTAATGGAACAAAATGAACACAACAGACAACAGGAACAAATAATACAACAAAATGAACGACACCACAGACAACAGACATCATCACAGATGATGATGGTGATGATGTGATGATGGTGATGGTGATGTGATTATGATGGTGATGATAATGATGTGATGATGGTGATGTGATGATGGTGATGATGATGTAAATAATATAATCATTTACAAAAGAGTATAGCAGGTAATGCCTCGATTCAGTTTCACGGTGTAATCTCTGATTGACACGTAATCACCCCAGTGATACCCCATGATTCTGCGAAGACACTTAGGCCCGTACGAGTCATGATGAAGGTTGAGGGGACGACCTTCGTCGACTGAGGAAGGGTACCATTAAGGGGTTTTTTCAGCGACCATCGTCGCTGCTGCTTTCGTTCCGAAAACATCCCTTTTGGCACCCTTCCTCAGTCGACGAAGGTCGTCGCTCAACCTTCATCATGACTCTCGGTACGGGCCTAAGTGTCATTGTTCTTACTTCCTCCTCAACCTCAGCTTGTATCAGTACTGGCTTACTCTTATTTACCGAAATTTTACTGTCAACATGAATGGGACAGTTTTCACTGTTTAGCAAGGCACAACGGTAGACACAGATTTCCTTTTTTTTTTTGTGTGGGAGAATGTGGAGAATAGTTTTGTAGTGATTGCACTTTACATGTATCCAGCCCCAACCTCTATGAATATCTGCAATCTGGCAAGTCATTCATTAGGGTTGGGAATATTCAATAGGGAAAGTGAATAGCAAATAATCAACAGGGAAAAACTGGTTCACAAATAGGGTGGTAAATGATTGGAATGGACTCAGTAAACAGGTAGTTAGTGGAGTCATTAGGGAGCTTTAAAAGGTGGCTGGATAATTTCATGGATGGGGATGATACGTGGATGTAAGTATTGTTCATTAACAGGAACTACCACGTGTAGGTCTCACGACCTCTTGTAGCTTCCTTATTTTGTTATGTTTTTATGTGTTGACAACATTTTGGACAACAGCGGCATGGAGGAGGCCAAGGGTGCGCCCACAAGGCTCGTGGCTGGGGCAAGTTGATGCTTCCTGTCGGGAGTTGCTTGGTATGGGAAAGTGGTATGGGAAAGGAGCCTCCCGCGGACTCACGCGTGGTGACTGGGAGTGGGAGTGGTGACCTGGGAGTGGCGTCGTAGAGTGGGCAAGGTGCCGCGGCCCCCCCGGCGTGTGCCCTATTGGATCTCCGTTATAGCAGAACCTTAACCCGTTGAGCCCAGTCAAAAATGTATAATTTTGTAATGGAAATCTGTTACATTCATAGTTATAACACGTAAACCCCAAAATATCAGTTGTCACAAAGTTGCGGCGGCTTAGAGGCGTAAGCGGGGCTGTGCGGGTTAATACATTGTCTTTCATAGTAGGATTAAGGAAAATATCAGTACTGGCTTACTCTTATTTTTCCGAAATGTTACTGTCAACATGAATGGGACGTTTTCACTGTTTAGCAAGGCACAACGGTAGGCACAGATTTCCTTCTTTTTGTTGTGGGAGAATGTGGAGAATAGTTTTGTAGTGATTGCACTTTACATGTATCCAGCCCCGAACCCTCTATGAATATCTGCAATCTGGCAAGTCATTCATTAGGGTTGGGAATATTCAATAGGGAAAGTGAATAGCAAATAATCAACAGGGAAAAACTGGTTCACAAATAGGGTGGTAAATGATTGGAATGGACTCAGTAAACAGGTAGTTAGTGGAGTCATTAGGGAGCTTTAAAAGGTGGCTGGATAATTTCATGGATGGGGATGATACGTGGATGTAAGTATTGTTCATTAACAGGAACTACCACGTGTAGGGCTCACGACCTCTTGTAGCTTCCTTATTTGTTATGTTTTTATGTGTTGACAACATTTTGGACAACAGCGGCATGGAGGAGGCCAAGGTGCGCCCACAAGGGTCGTGGCTGGGCAAGTTGATGCTTCCTGTCGGGAGTTGCTTGGTATGGGAAAGTGGTATGGGAAAGGAGCTCCCGCGGACTCACGCGTGGTGACTGGGAGTGGGAGTGGTGACCTGGAGTGGCGTCGTAGAGTGGGCAAGGTGCCGCGGCCCCCCCGGCGTGTGCCTATTGATCTCCGTTATAGCAGAACTTAACCCGTTGAGCCCAGTCAAAAATGTATAATTTTGTAATGGAAATCTGTTACATTCATAGTTATAACACGTAAACCCCAAAATATCAGTTGTCACAAAGTTGCGGCGGCTTAGAGGCGTAAGCGGGGCTGTGCGGGTTTAATACATTGTCTTTCATAGTAGGATTAAGGAAAATAAGTGGATATTTATTATAACAAAATATTTTAATACCATGAAAATTACACACTATACACATCTTTGGAAGGCTTAAGGAACTTGTGGTATGATTATCATCCGGGACTTTAGAACAAAACTTCAATAATAATGGAAAGTAAGAAAAAACTTCCACTGCTCAGTAAAAGAATTCTCCCACATCCTCCCAGGACAAAAGCACCTCCTCTGGAGGAGGATACACCAGGCATATTTGTTCTATGGAACTCAGTAGCTAGTTGTGGGAACTGATCTTTGGTTGGCCATACAATGACTGCGTTCCTTATAACCTTTATGCACCACATACTCCAGTAGAACTTTATGAAGTGACGATTAACTGAGGTCAAACCGATCACCAACACTGATTCCTGATTTCCAGCAACCACAGTGTAGCTAACACTTCTTGTTAAATGGCAGGATCCTGGTGGTCAGGTGTGGGGCAGAAGACGGCACAGCTCCTGTTGAGTTGAATTATATTAATGATAGAACTAGACTACTAAAAAGGGCAAAATGAATTATCTTATTTTTTCTAATTATATATATATATTATATATATTATATATATATATAGTATAATATAATATATATATATATATATATATATATATATATATATATATATATATATATATATATATATATATATATATATATATATATATATAATATATATAATATATATATATATATATATATATATATATATATTATTATATATACCTCCTGTTTCAAATCTACTTATTTAACCAGAACAGTTAGGTTAAAATCAGGGTAAATTGGTACTTGCAACCAGTAATTGGGTAAGAGGTCAAAAATATTTTTCACATGTATGTATTTTGATTGTTAAGAAGAATGGCCCAGTAGTAATTGTCGAATACCATTGCAGTTATCCCCCCCCCGCTAACAAACCTGGGACCCGTCGGGAGCGGGTTTTGGGCAGGGAAAGTGGAAATACATTTTTTGCCGATAGTATATGAAGTGGATGACGTAAAATGTTTCCTAAAAACACAATGGGATAACATAAGGCCGAAATACATAAATATATTACTGATAAAGTCAATGGGAATTACTTAGCTATTCCTGGAAAAATCTTGTAAAAATCTTAAACTACAACGGTAAAACTACAAGTAAATACAATACATGGACATTGTTTACGTAACCTGACATATCTGGGGGAACTACGCCCCCCAAGACCCCGCTAGTTCGCTAACCTGACCTGGACGTGCTTGAGTAGCCTAACCTAAAGCGGGGATAAAGAGGAATAACTGGAAATTTAAGCATTTCCGACAATTTTGAATGTGAAATCATTCTTAACACATAAAAATGCATAGGAAAAGAGTACTTTTAACCTCTTACTCAATTACTGGTTTAAAGTACCAAAATACCAAATCAAGTTAGGTTAAACGTGGAGTTTGATTTAGTAACAGATAACAAAACTTAATTTTTTATCATTGCTACGACAGTGGCGTAGCTGGATATTTACGGAACGGTCCAGGAGGTGCGGGTCGGGCAGCCCGAACAAACATAGATTACCGCCAAAAACGAGTGCCAGATTAATTTCAAACTTGTCAAAACCTGCTGGAAAACTATGTTTCGTCCTCGACATCAGGGACACCCAATAACCAAAATTAACCTTATTTTCATACACATAATGGTTCTACTGCAGTTTAAAGCATTACAAGGCACGTTTATTATAACCATCCTCAACTTGTAGAGCTGACCATTAGGGGCATTTCTAATCCATACATCACCCGTCGGAAATGTAAAATAACACAAGGGGGTCTGGAGGTGGGCGAATCCTATAAAAATGGACGAGGACTGCGGGTCATTTTCTGAGACTGATTAGTTTTACCTTGCCAAAAAATTAGTGTTTTTCCAGATGGGGGGTATTTTTATTTTCCGGAAACCCAATAAAAAGATATTATGAACCTGACCGAACCTTAATCTAACCTCCTAAAGGGTGGGGGGCCTTCGGACTGGGAGTGGGTGTCTGTATGTGTATTAGACAACTATGTCCTTTCTTCAATATGTATATAAGTTTTGAAGGTTAAGCCGAAATGGATTAATAATGTACCGTATACTGAGCAAGCAAAAAATAATATGGAAAATGCAAGTGGTAACGGCGGTAGTGACCGCGCAGTTCTCGTCCATTATAACCCCGACCTTCCCCCCAGCGAGGATAGGTTACGTAACGTAAGGTAGATAACTAGCGTGGGGGGGGGTCTGAGGGGGCGCAGCCCCCCCCATGTTATGGCAGCAAACTATTGGTCAATGGGTAGTATTGTACAAAAGTGCAGTTTTACCCACAAAATATCAAGAAAAAAAGTTCAAGTTGCAGGGCGGGACTACACATCGCTAGTTATACTTTGCAGTTTCATTCATATAAATAAAATGTCACATAATGCTATGTTTTGCTTTACTTACTTCAACAGTTTCCCAAGCTCTCTGGTTTCCCTCTGCAATCTGCATACGAAACTGCTTCTTGAAGTCTTCTTGGGAGTACAGGGGCACTATCGTCTCAACATATTCTCGAACTCTCACTGGATTTGGCGGCCTCTCT
>JACEEZ010010528.1:57500-92133 GCA_016584305.1 Chionoecetes opilio
TGCCATATGAGTTGATTGCGCCACGGGGGGCGGAACCTATACCAGACACACACACACACACACAGACAGACAGACAGACAGAGAGACACACTTTTGCTTATATTATTATAGATTACCCATCACCCCCCACCTATTCCCTCACCCATCACCCATCACCCCCAACCCATCACCCCCCACCCATTCACTCACCCATCACCCCACACCCATTACCCATCACCCCACCCATTCACTCACCCATTACCCATCACCCTACATCAAGGCTTCCTCAATTCTCGCAACCTACTTTTGTTTTCACAATTCTCGCTAATAGGCTGCTAAAAAAAAAAAAAAAAAAAAAAAAGTGATCGGATCATCTCATAAGTGGGCTTATGACCTTCCCCTGGTCAACCTGATTCCAAAAATGTGCCATATGAGGTGATTGCGCCACGGGGGGCGGAACCTATACCACACACACACACACACACACACACACACACACACACACAGACAGACACACTTTCGCTTTTATTAATATATATATATATATATATATTTATATTTATATATATATATATATATAATATATATATATATATATATATGTACATATAATATATATATATATATATATATATATATATATATATATATATATATATATATATATATATATATATATATATATATATAAATATATATATATATATATATATATATATATATATATATATTCTCTATATATATATATATATATATTCTATATATATATACCTTTACCTGTGATAACTTTGAAGAATTCCGTCAGTTATCGACGCAGCTGAGATATATATATATACTAGCCGCAAAGCCGCCCTCCGGGCGGACTTTTTGGCTAGCTCCTGCGGAGGGCTATTGGTGGGCCTTCGGCCCACCACCTGTGTTTGGTGGGCCTTCGGCCCACCAAACATGGACTCTCCAGATAGCCCCTTCTAACTTTCCTGAAATCATGGATGTAGAAATGTATGTATTCCCCCCACCCATTCCCCATCACCCCCCACCCATTCACTCACCCATTACCCATCACCCCCCACCCATTCACTCACCCATTACCCATCACCCCCCACCCATTCACTCACCCATTACCCATCACCCCCCACCTATTCCCTCACCCATCATCCCCAACCCATTCACTCACCCATCACCCAACACCCATTACCCATCACCCCACCCATTCACTCACCCATTACCCATCACCCTACATCAAGGTTTCCTCAATTCTCGCAACCCACTTTTTTTTCACAATTATCGCTAATAGGCTGCTAAAAAAAAAAAAAAAAAAGTGATCGGATCATCTCATAAGTGGGCTTAAAACCTTCCCCTGGTCAACCCGATTCCAAAAATGTGCCATATGAGGTGATTGCGCCACGGGGGGCGGAACCTATACCAGACACACACACACATACACACACAGACAGACAGACTTTCGCTTATATTTACCATTACCCATCACCCCCCACCTATTCCCTCACCCATCACCCATCACCCCCAACCCATCACACCCCACCCATTCACTCACCCATCACCCCACACCCATTACCCATCACCCCACCCATTCTCTCACCCATTACCCATCACCCTAACCCTACATCAAGGCTTCCTCAATTAGAGAGAACTGCAACTCCGAAATGCCAGTGGTCGGTGGTAGTTTTAACTCACAATTTGGTGAAAAGTTGGTCAACTTGAAAGAAAAATATGGGCTTATTCCACTGTACTTAAAACACACAAGTATAATATTAAGAACGATTTTCTTCTATATGTATATTGTATAGAAGCCTGATTCTGTAAAACATTGTATATAACCAAATAACCAAGTAGGTTATAGTTGAGGAGGCGAGGTAAATGCTACTCTATGATATTATATAGTCAATAACGAATGTTTAGAAGTTATCTATACCTAGGCAGTCATATTTTCCTGTTATTATTGTGTATCAATCAGATAGAAAGCCTAGAAGTGCAATGAGTCGACGCGTGAAGTGGCAATGTTTTGATTCAATCTCCCCGCCACAATCTCCCCGCCCACCACTCCCCGCCGCGGCACGTCGCCTCCACAATTATAACCTACATTGTCGCAGCAACAAGCCGATTTCGGCATTCTTTATTCTTCGTTTTTCCAAGGCATTGCTTATTGTATTTTGACAAGCGTTTGCCAGACGCAGCAGTACTGTCTTAGAAAACAGTGTGAACATCGCCCAAATTTTACATGCCACAATATACATGTAAAAAATCTATTAAGCTTTCTACTCGAGGCGAGTAATTTGCATTAAATTGCTATTATAGAACGTTCCATCGTAATGCATGTCATCCATATAATTAGTAGAACAACAGAAGAACTATATTTTTTGGTATTCAGATGCGGTGCATCAATATTTATCGCGAAATTAATTTATGAAAAATATTAGTCGCGGAGCCAAAACACAGTAGACCAACTTTTGAGTTAAAACTGCCAGCGACCACTGGCATTTCTCGAGTTGCAGTTCTCTCTAATTCTCGCACCCACTTTGTTTTCCAATTCTCGCTAATAGGCTGCTAAAAAAGAAAAAAAAAAAAGTGATCGGATCATCTCATATGGCTTATGACCTTCCTGGTCACTGATCCAAAAGTCCAAGGTGTTTGGCCACGGGGCGAACCTATCCACACCACACACACACACAACACACAACACACCACACACCACAGACAGACACACTTCGCTTATATATTATAGTATAGATTATATATATATTATATATAATAGATATTTATTATATATTATATATATATTATTAATATTATTATATATTATATATATATATTATATTATATATGATAATTATATTATAGTATATATATATATTTATATATAATTAATATTATATGATTATATATATATTTTATGTATATATTATATATTATTGTATTATATATATATTTATATTATGTATATATAATTTATTAATATTATATTAATATATAGTATATATATATATTATATATATATAATATATATATATATATATATATATATATATATATAATATATATATTATTATTTATATATATTATATATATATATATATGTATATATATATTATATTATATGTATATATATATAATATATATTAATTTATATATATATTATTATAATATATTATATATATTATATGTGTATATATATATATATATATATATATTATATTATATATTATATATATAATTATTATATATATATATATATATATATATATATATGTATATAATATATATATATGTATATATATATATATTATTATATATATATATATGTATATATTAATATGATATATTATATATAATATATGTATATATATATAGTATATATATATATATAATATTATAATATATATATATATATATATATATATATATATATATATTATATATATATATATATATATATATATATATATATATATATTATATATATAGTATATATATAGTATATAATTATAATATATATATATCATATTAATATATATATAATATATATATATATATATATATGTATATATATAATAATATATATATATATATATATATATATATGTATATATATATATATATATATGTATATATATATATATATATGTATATATATATATATATATATGTTATATATATATATATATTATATATTAATATGTATATATATATATATATATATATATATATATATATATATATATATGTATATATGTATAATATATATATATATATATATATATATATATATATAATATATATATATATAATAATATATATATATATATTATATATAATATATATATATATATATATATATATTATATATAATATTATATATATATATATATGTATATATGTAATATATATATATATGTATATATATATGTATATATATATGTATATATATATATATATGTATATGTATATATATATGTATATATATATGTATATATATATATATATATGTATATATTATATATATATATATATATATATATATATATATATATATATATATATTCTCTCCCTACTATTATTATTATTATTTTTTTTTATATAATCATGACATGAAAGGAATGAAAACGGCATGAAGTTTTATTTCTTGTCACAAAAATCAAAATAAACAAATATATAAAATAAACAAATAAATTAGTAAATAAATTGATTCTCGAACATAAGTATGTCAAAAATACACTGTAGGGCATAGCTTATAATAGTGAAGAAAAGTAATGATTGCACATAATTGTTTTATAAAACATGTGCTGTAGGAGTAAACTAAAGTCTTGTAACAAAAAAAGTGCCTTTTCTCATTGTGGTGGTATTTGCAGTGGTTAGGACAATAATAATAATTGTGATGGTCTTCATTATTTTCTTTATGTAAATTGAGACGAATCACGCACGGGCTTCAACAAAAAGTATGAAAAAAAGCTTGCTAACATACCGCTCCATCAAAAGAAAACAGTGAGTCCAAAAAGTGCAAAGCCAATTTAGTTCGAGAAGTGTATTGGTACTCCCCACACGTAAGGAGGTGGAAAAAAAAGGGAGGTAAATTATGCCAGACTTTACCAATGAAAGGGAAGAAAGAATGAAGATACTGGATAACTGTGGTGACAAAGGTTTAGTGGTTTTCTCTATTGTGAAACTCGTTATAGCAAGTCACACACAGGCCAACATTACATTTTTTACAAATATAGTTTGATCTGACACGACGGTCATGTCCTGCAACGCAGTTTCTTAGTTTTTTCTTGGGAAGCTTTTCCAGTCTGTGGTCAGCCTCTGGCTGAATGTTATTAGGTGCCAGGATGGCAAGGGGCTGCCGCTGGTGCTCCTCCATTTATTCTCTCCTCCTCTTATTCCGTACTCTCTGTGGGTCATATTTTGAAACCAGCTCATCAATGATGGATAGCATAAATTTAAGCCTGGACACAACATTCCCATTAGTGTGCATTTTGTATATTATGTATGCATTTAGCATAGCTGTCCCAAAAAAGTAGAAACCCACTTTTGTCGTCCACTTCAGCGTGCGGCGTTCACAGAGGTAAGCATAGAGTTTTGTTTCTTTCAGATGAACTCCACCCATGATCTTATTATATTCATTTACTATGTTTGGCCTATTGACTCTTTCTCTTGTTCTGTTTGTGACTTGAGTGAACCCAGCACTGCAGGTTGTTGATATGAGGTGCACGGGATCCTTTCTTCCATCTCTGAATTTCACACACAATAGATTACCTTGACGCCACTCAGCCACTTCATTGCTCAAAACTCTGGTGTCTTGCAGATCACCTGGCACTCCATGCCGATTTCTCCTCACTGTGCCTGTTGCTGTTGTTCCACGTTGATAGAGATCCTGGAACAATGCTGGAGAAGAGAAGAAGTTGTGAAAGCCAACATTATGACCTACATTTAGTAGATTTGCTTGTCGGAGGAGTCTGATTGTTGTGTTGTGAGTTATGGTGATGGTCCCACGTGGTGGCTCTCGAGTCTTCCCACGGTATATTTCAAAGGTACATGTGTAGCCTGTGTTGACGTCACACACACACCACATTTTGATACCAAACTTGGCATGGTGCTTGTTGCGCATGAACTGACGGAGGTGAGGAGTCGGTCCTTTGAAGGCAATTAGACTTTCATCAAGAGAAATATTTTTATCAGGATGAAAATACTGAAGAA
Organism: Chionoecetes opilio; assembly: GCA_016584305.1. Taxonomy (NCBI): domain Eukaryota; kingdom Metazoa; phylum Arthropoda; class Malacostraca; order Decapoda; family Majidae; genus Chionoecetes; species Chionoecetes opilio. The sequence goes on from JACEEZ010010528.1 coordinate 63,189, forward strand.
ATTTTGCTTGAAAATGATCAATGAGGGGTTGAATTTTGTATAGTACATGATCTGGATTTTGTTCATTGTAATGGGAATTATCATTGTAATGCACAAATTTTAACAAAAGTTGGAATCTGTTTCTTTTGAAATGCTCGGGAAACCAGGGAGTGTCTATACTTGGGTGGGTGCATTGTATCCCAGAAACTTTCAATGGTGGGTTTGCTCACAATTCCCATATTTAGAGCAACACCCAGAAAAGCTCGCATTTCTTCTCTGGTGGTGTGACCCTCGCGGATCCACTGGTGAACACGCGACTTTGGGTGGCTGGCCAGGTACTCTTGTTTTGTTTCAATATACTGGTCGCTGTACCTATTTGTTTGTTCAACAATTTCATCAAGAAATGCATCATTGAAGAATAAATTGAAGAAGTCTATTGGTTTGGTGGTATTTGCCGGATATGTATTTTGGGTCCTGGTGTTGCACTGAAGTGGATGGGCACCGCGCCTCTGTCAGCACCTGCTAGGGGTCTCCACACGTCATCGTCACCGTCACTGAAGTCCCCATCTTCTGATGACGTGTACTCGTATGTGTTGTCAAGGATGTCATCACTCAGCTGCAGGTCAGAGGCAGTATCAGAGTATCAGTGTCACTGACGTCATTATCTCTTGCCTGGCCTGGTTCGTCGACGTTTGAGTCAGAAGACCATGAAGCCATCTTTACACCATGAAGTTCTGAAAATAGGAAGTTCCTTTTTTTACTATGTAGTGATGAGTAATGAAAATTAGTAATATGACGGGTGGTGATTAGTGATTCCTGGGAAGGAGTAGTGATAGGTGATTGGTGATTCCTGGGAAGGAGTAGTGATAGGTGATTGGTGATTCCTGGGAAGGAGTAGTGATACGTGATTTGTGATTCATGGGAAGGAGTAGTGATAAGTGATTTGTGATTCCTGGGAAGGAGTAGTGATAGGTGATTGGTGATTCCTGGGAAGGAGTAGTGATAGGTGATTGGTGATTCCTGGGAAGGAGTAGTGATAGGTGATTGGTGATTCCTGGGAAGGAGTAGTGGTAGGTGATTGGTGATTCCTGGGTAGGAGTAGTGATAGGTGATTGGTGATTCCTGGGAAGGTATGGTGATGGGTGATGTTTATGGGTAATCATGGGGAAGGAGGGGTGATGGGTAATCGTGGGGAGGGAGTGGTGATGGGTGATGGGTAATCGTGGGGAGGGAGTGGTGATGGGTGATGGGTAATCGTGGGGAGGGAGTGGTGATGGGTGATGGGTAATCGTGGAGAGGGATTGGTGATGGGTGATGGGTAATCGTGGGGAGGGAATGGTGATGGGTAATCGTGGGGAGGGAGTGGTGATGGGTGATGGGTAATCGTAGGGAAGGAGTGGTGATGGGTGATGGGTAATCGTGGGAGGGAGGTGGTGATGGGTGATGGGTAATCGTGGGGAGGGAGTGGTGATGGGTGATGGGTAATCGTGGGGAGGGAGTGGTGATGGGTAATCGTGGGGAGGGTGGTGATGGGTGATGGGTAATCGTGGGGGAGGAGTGGTGATGGGTAATCGGGGGAGGGAGTGGTGATGGGTAATCGTGGGGAGGGAGTGGTGATGGGTAATCGTGGGGAGGGAGTGGTGTGATGGGTGATGGGTAATCGTGGGGAAGGAGTGGTGATGGGTGATGGGTAATCGTGGGGAGGGAGTGGTGATGGGTGATGGGTAATCGTGGGGAGGGAGTGGTGATGGGTAATCGTGGGGAGGGAGTGGTGTGGGTATCATGGGGAGGGAGTGGTGATGGGTAATCATGGGGGGAGGGAGTGGGGTGATGGTTATGGGTAATCGTGGGGAGGGAGTGGTGATGGGTAATCGTGGGGAGGGAGTGGTGATGGGTGATGGGTAATCGTGGGGAGGGAGTGGTGATGGGTAATCGTGGGGAGGGAGTGGCGATGGTAACATGGGGAGGAGTGGTGATGGGTAATCATGGGGAGGGAGTGGTGATGGTTATGGGTAATCGTGGGGGGGAGGTGGTGATGGGTAATCGTGGGAGGCTATTGGTGATGGGTAATCGTGGGGAGGGAGTGGTGATAGGTAATCATGTGAAGGGAGTGGTGATGGTTATGGGTAATCGTGGGGAGGGAGTGGTGATGGGTAATCGTGGGGAGGGAGTGGTGATGGGTAATCGTGGGGAGGAAGTGGTGATGGGTGATTGGTAATCGTGGGGAGGGAGTGGTGATGGGCAATCATGGGGAGGGAGTGGTGATGGGTAATCGTGGGGAGGGAGTGGTTATGGGTAATGTTGAGATCTCAAGGTGTGAGGTTGTTGGGTGTATTGGGGGTGTAAACGTGTTGGGGGTGTAGGGTTGTTGGGGGTGTAAAAGGCTTTAGGGTGTGCGGTTGTTAGAAATGTTGGGTAGTACTACTACCCAACATTTATAAACAATAAATAATAATAATAATAAAAATAATAATAATAATAAAATATAAAAATAATAATGATAATAAAAATAATAATAAAAAAAATAAAAAATAATGTAATCAATAATTATAAATAATAAACAGTAATAATGGAACTATGGAACTACCCTTGGAACTACCCATGGTTCACTATGGAATGGCCACTATGGAACTACCCATACCTACCTTATAAACTCCTACCCCGGTATTACCGTAGTAGCGGGGTAGGAGTTTATAGCGTCTTGGTGGTGTAGGAGTGTTAGGGGTTTTATAATTGAAGCTGAGTCTAAATAGCGTTCCATTATTACTGTTTATTATTGATTATGTTATTATTATTTTAGATTTTTTTTTTTTTTTACTCGTCATTATTGCTATCACTTTTATAATTCCTACGCGCGCTCCTCTCTCTCTCTCTCTCTCTCTCTCTCTCTCTCTGAGTTCACCTCGCACCTTGGTCGTGAACGGACCTCCCCGTTCACTCGTCTCTCCGCTGTTGGTCGTGGTGGTTGAGTTACCTCCCACCATGACGTCTACGCGGAAGCGCCCCGAGGACCCAGACGACGCCGGCTTCACCCTCCAGAGGAAGCGCTTCAGGGTGACGAAGCCTTCTTCACAGCAGAGTGGTGCCACGGCTGCGGAGCGACCAATCCCGGTGTGGAGGGTCGTCAGGCATGACGACTTTCCCAGCCCCTATCAGCTTGTTCGGTGGTTGGAGTCCGAGCTTCGGCTCGCCCTTAAGGTGGATGTCTCCGCCTCCGGGGAGTTCCTTCTCCGGGGGGCGACTGAGGACGCCGCCGCCACCCTCCAGGAAGTAGCTGATGGCCAACCACGGGGCATCGTGTTGGCAAGGAGGGAACCCAGCAGGAGAGGTGTCCTTGTTGGATACCCCACTGGCCTCACCCTGGACCCTGTATTGGAGCACCCGCTTGTCGTGACAGCGGTGCGGTGCTCGTACAGCGCGGGCCTTAAACGGCACCTCCCGACCCGGCAGGTTCAGCTGACGCTGCAGGGGCACGTCCCCGCCGCCCTGGACCTTGGCTGCTTCGGGACATTCCCGGTGCGCAGGTACATCCAGGAACCTGTCCGTTGTTACCGTTGCCAGGCGTTTGGGCACTACCAGCGCCAGTGTCAGCGGCGGCAAGAGCTGTGTGGTGTGTGCAGTGGGGAGCACGCTTCACGGGCCTGCGTCCGCCTCCTCCGGGAGGCATATTCACGTGATTTGGAAGGGTTTGTGGTCTAGGGATATCAACAGCCAATCACGGTCGTCAGGACTCGTGACGTCACACAAAGGGGTGGAGCTAACGTGAATCGACGCGAAGGCGTGAACTTCCCTTACCGCCCTTCAAATACCTCCCTTCACCCTTTAATACCTCCCCCCTCACCCCCTTAAACTTTCCCCTTCATACCTCCCTTCACCCCTTCAGGTATTGGAGAGAGAGAGAGAGAAAGAATTTTTTTATCAGGGGTTTTATTATTTTCACAAAGTATTTTCAAGTTACTATGAGGTATCAAGTAAAATGTATTCTTACGTCTGATTACAATTACTGCACTGTAAAATAAAATACAGTTTCATGTACAGGAAGCCCACAGCATATAGAAATATGGATTAACAGAAAGTGCGGCGATGACGTGAAGTGTAGTGGCGTGTGAGATGCGCGCATAGAAGGCAGCTCGGCAGTATAAGGGTATTAAGTAACAGGGGGTATTTTGTCAAAATTGCCCAACTTACACAAATTTTAGAATAAAACCATGTTGAAAAATCATTATAACTCTTAAACTCCTTAGCTTTTTAAGACAAAACTTTACATACATTAGATCTAATTGATTTCAAATAAAGTTTGGAAAGTTTTAATACCTATTGATGACGTCATTGATGATGAGAGCGAAACGTGACTACAAAAAGCGAAAAGAGATTACAGATTTTCCAAGATGCTCACCATCGCTATAAGTTTGCATGAATCCTGACCAGTTAGGTCTTGTCTCTGTTGGGAACACCTGGACAGTTTACCAAAGAAGATCGATATTGTGCCCAAATTTAACAACTACGGGTGGTTCTAGTTTACTCACAGATTTCAACACAATCTTGGAGAAAGCAGGTTCGTTTGAGGCAAGATATGGAACAATCTTGACAGCTTTGTTTTGAGTGATGGCTTTACTTTGTGTGAGTGGATGTCTCTTGATAGGGGGAGTTTGAGTTTGGATTCCATCCTTATTTGTCGACGCTGCCAGTATTCCCATACGAGGGTGTAAAACATCAGTAAGCACCCTAAATGTCATGAAACGTCAAGTGGATGCCCATCCTCAATTAAGAGCAAGAAAAATATTGCGATAAGGGCTTTTTCATCCTCGCCCTGGCCACTTATAATGTTCTGGTGTCGCGGCCCGTCGCGACGATTGCAACTCACCGTGAAACTTTCCACCCACTTCTGCACTCATCTCCTCGTAACATCCACAATCCTTGATATTTCTTCCACTGCCTCTCTGCCTTGTGTAGAGATACAATAACTTTTTAATTTGCTCTTTTGTTAGGTCTTTCTTGGGCCCCTCATTATGAAAATAATGATAGACATACCAATGCGCCCTCTGTTCAAATTACTCGCGGGAAGGAAGGCGATACTTTTTGAAATGCTTCGTCTATAATTGACAAGTGGCATCTGAACATTCCTCAACGGTCCCTTGAATGGACTGCCCGTGCCTTAAACAAGCTGCCATAAAGTAAGATATCTCTCTCAGAAGTCAGTAGGCTGCCATAGAGTACATTTTCTGAATTCCCGTATGGAAGCGCTGTGTTATGATGTCGCGAACAATGCTTTGGCGCGCTGTGTATTACCGTGTTCTGTTCTCACTGACAACACTACAGAAGACCTGAGGTAATGGCTGATGTGCAGAGGCTTCTAAGGCGGGGTTCACACTACACGTTTTTGCTGTCCGTAGTCTACGTGCGTCTTGTCATGGTGACGTCACTTCCTGCTTGTGTAGTGTGAACCAGACGTCACTGACCTTGAGAGACGTGCGTCCCCAGGCTCCAAGATTCGGAGCTACCAAATCTTTTGGCGGGGTTTCTCCAGAATGCGGGAGCGGTGGTGCCACAATTTATAGAACATTATACGTAGCTAAGTGTTGCAATATCAAAATAATGCTGTTTCCAAGGTCTGATTTAAAATATAATTATTATTAGTGATTCTGGAAGACAATAATAGTAATGGAAGACATACTGATGTGAAAATATTGTGCCCGTGGTAACAGCGGCACCGCTGCTTTGAAGGTAAACAAATCCACGGCACATGGTACAAATATCTCGCCACAACACCACTTAACGTCTGCCGTCTGGACTTTGTTTGCCTCTTATCAAGCAGGTATGTGATTTACATCTTGCTGAAGCTTTGTAGAGTAACTATAATATAACTCTAATGTATGTGGCAGCTTGTTTTAGTAATAGGTTCGCTCAGAATGGTGAATATAGGAACCTCAACAACACTGTCGCCTCTCCACTAATGTCGCCCGTCGTCATATATAACGAATATTAGCATCACTACAGACTTGTATAAGCCACTGAAGAGTCAAGACAGGTAGTATCTAATATAAACTACTGTGCATGTCTATTCAGTGGCACATACAAGGCTGTAATGATGCTAACATTCGTAAGGAACCTATAGGAACCTACAGGAAACACCTCGTGTATGTTTCACGGCCTCTTGTAGCTTGCTTATTTTCTGATGTTCTAATATGTGGTGCCTGGGGACATTAGTGCAGTGGCGACTATAGTGTTGTTGACGGTAACGTAATTGTTCTGTAGATCGGTGCCTGGTGTAGCAATCTGACTACCGTAGATAACACTAAAGTCGCCAGACAACTTTTTTATTTTTTTATTTACAGAAGTCTGGTGGCGTTAATACTTACATTTCTATATCCATGATTTCAGGAAAGTTAGAAGGGGCTATCTGGAGAGTCTGTCATTTTGTGTCTTCATCTGTGTCATAGTATGGCTATAAATGAACAAATTACCAAAATAAAACCGAGTGGCGACGTTGGTAAAGGGACTACACTAAGGTCGCCATCTAGTTTTTATGTTTAGAGTGGCCTACCGCCGTCGTCGTCGCCCGAAAAAAAACCGCGTAGTGAAATTTGAAACCGTATATACTTGCAGATACAAAGCATAAAACAACACTGAAACAGGGTAGATTATACAGTCATGATATAAACTACTGTGTATCATTTTCAGTGGCACATATCAATCAGAAGTGATGCTATAATTCGTAATATATGGTGCCTGGCGACATCACCGCAGGTGGCGACTATAGTGTTATCTACGGCAGCTAGGCCTTGCCCGAGTAGCTACACTGCACAAATACGCGTCACGCGCGGCACTGAAACACTGCTCCCTGGGTGAATAGTTGTTTGACAATATATACGTTTTACCAAAGATCAGAATTGGTATACGTGTACTCGTAGACCACTGTAAACCTGGACTGCGCACGGAATATCAGCCTGTCGCACAAGGGCCTGAAGTCGGAGGGCCGCTCGGATATATATATATATATATATATATATATATATATATATATATATATATATATATATATATATATATATACGGATCATATAGACTGGTTTATCAGTATATATGATATATTGTAATATTCGTAAATGTTTGTTCTATAATATCAAATCAAAAAACAGTAAAACACCGTAAAGAAATGCCATTACGAGACTCTGAAGAAATATGCATGAACTTAATATTCACTTCAAACTCTTCGCCATTTAAAATTTTGCGAGTCAACTTATCTTGCTATCATGCATATTATAAATATCATGAAGGGTATCAATAGAATCGCAATTTTATTAGCTTTCCATTGATATATTTAGTTTTCGGATAAATGAATTAGAACCATGCATAAATTAGCGTTAAATAAATAAATAAAATCATCAATCGGGTAATTTTCCCGATTGATGATGCTATTTATTAACTTATATATTTCTTTTTCTGATAAATGAATTAGCACCATGTATAAATTAGCGTTAACTAAATAAATAACCTCTTCAATCGGGAAAATTACCCGATTGATGATTTTATTTATTTATTTAATGCTAATTTATGCATGGTTCTAATTCATTTATCAGACAACGAGATACATCAATGGAAACCTAATAAAATTGCGCTTCTATTGATACCCTTCATGATAAAAGTTGACACGCAAAGTTTTAAGTGGCGAAGAGTTGAAGTGAATCAGAGTCTCGTAATGTCATTTCTTTAGCGTGTTTTACTGTTTTTTATTTGATAATATTATAGAACAAACATTTACGAAGATTACAGTATATCATATATACTGATAAAACAGTCTATATGATAGTCCATAGACCACTATATCTCTTTGTCGGGCGGGCCGCGGGCCGCTATGCAGCCTGGCAATTTCAAAACATTGTCGCGTGAACAGTCCAGAGATATAGTGGTCTATGGTGTACTATATTGGCAAACCACTATTCACCCAGGGAGCAGTGTTTCAGTATACGGGTAGGGTAGTGTTCTAGGCAAAGGCACATGCGCTTGAAATGTTCTATGTTCTACTTTAATTACTACTCTACATTCAATGTCTCCACCATGTTTTACCCATAATCAGAATTGGTATACATTGTCAAACAACTATTCACCCAGGGAGCAGTGTTTCAGTGCCGCGCGTGACGCGTATTTGTGCAGTGTAGCTACTTGGGTAAAGCCTAGCTAGTCAGATCGCTACACCGGTTACTCTCTTTTAGCCTGAATTGTTAGGTAAGATTATGTTGGCCAGTTAACCAATGTCCAGAATAGGATAGTGAATGAGCGGGGGGGTCTGGGGGGCGCAGGTCTACCCCCTATTAGGTCAGGTTATGTTACCAATGTCAAACTGCAGTCTTAGTGTTCTGGGACAAGCGAAAAAAAATTGTGTTCAGTAACGAAATAACTTTTATTCATCCTTTTAATCTATTACCAGTGGAACTATCACCGAAAATTTCCACATCCAAAAATGTATCAATTTCATGAAAAACACATATATATAAGGAAGAAACTAGTTTAGTTTAATCTTGATGATTGAGTTATTTCATTGATACATTTCCTTGTTAAGTATCAAGATTTCACTCGTTTTGGATGAGGGATCGAGGGGTCTGTATTAATTCCTTGAAAATAGGTCATTGTATATTTGGGGGTTATAGAAAAATGCTAGAAATAACTGGTTGCCATACAGCAAAGAAGAATGTTGACTGTTCCAAAGAAGAGATTGCTGTAACCAAAAATAATCTGGACTCAGTCATGTTACACTTAAAGACAGTATCTAGGCAGCAAATTGAAGCATACATTGTAGCATATTGTTATTGCAGGAACAATGTGGACCGAGGAGAAGGACGAGCTGCTCGCATCCAATGTGGGCAACTACGAGTGGCTCTACCATGCAGCCAATAAGCATTATGAAGACATCACCATGAAAAGGAACTCGTGGAGGGAAGTGGCACAAGTCGTAGGACTGACTGGTAAAGTTCTATGTGCTTGGTCAGATCAATAGCATTTCCATACACTGGTAAACTATCTAAAAGTTGCACCCACTAATGCTAAGAGATTAGTTTTAAAGGAAGATAATCTACCTTAATTAACTAAAACTAACATACCTTCACCAAATTCACCAACTTATCTAACCAGGTAGGTACGTTAAATGACCTAAGTTTTATCTGATTGCAAATCTCTGTAATATGCTGAAGTAGTTTTCCAAAAATCCCTTTATGCATTGCTTAGGAAGACCAACCAAACTACTTTTCCAAAGGTTTCTTTTATCATTTTGAGTTACGTATTTCATATATTATGTCAAAAGAACTCTTCTTATGCTAGAACCGAGATGGAGCTTGGCTTAACAGGTCCTGGAATCTTTTTGAGTAAAACTACTACTATGAAATTAAGTGTTAATTTATTTCAGTAACCTGTAACATGGAAAGACCTTACTAATAGGAGTAAGCTCCTATTAGGCTGCTTTAAATAGCAGGTTTGACCAAAATTATAAAAAACGTTGTGAGTTCATTGCCTTTGTTCGTTTTCACAGTTGAGGAGTGCAAGGCGAGGTGGACAAGCCTCCGTGACCGCTCCGTGCGCTTAAAGTCCAACATTGTGCCTCATGATGCGCGCTGTGTTAGTGGCGGTGTTGAAAATCGAGGGTTTCAACACCGCCATGCGTCGTGCTGAGGTAATCCAACCCGTCCCGATTGGATGGGCAATGGGCATACATAGGTCCTCCTCAGTAGGGTTGTGCGGTATCAAGAAAATACCGGTATTGCCGATACCGGTTTACGGGAATAATACCGGTACGTCCTCACACCGGTATCAGTTACGATACCGGTATACCGATACCGTGCCAAAATACCGGTACTACCGGTATCGGTATTTGCTTTTTTCGTTTTTTTTTTTACTTGTCCATTCTCAGACAATTATTAACCTCTACAGCATCGACCCCCCTAAAATAAAGTTTCCTATAGCGTCGGCCACTTCTTTTTTTTACAATTCTTAACCCCTACCGTACAGCATAGACCCCCCTAAAATAAAGTTTCCTGTGGCGTCGGGCGTTGGCCATCTCTTTTTTTACAATTCGTAACCTCTACCGTATAGCATAAACCCCCTAAAATAAAGTTTTGTGGCGTAGGCCATTTCTATTTTTACAATTCGTAAAGCTCCCTTCACACATTCCGTAATCGAACCACGATAGCGCCACCAATTTGATTATTGACACTATCGTGAAATTTGACCACGATAAACGCAGACCACGAGCAGACCTCACAACAATGTCACGCTGCCTGTACGTATGTGTCATGACGGTCGTAAGATGGTCACGATGGAGTCATGACAGCTGTAAGACTACGTCACGAATGGAAAATCAACGGTCATTTTGTCGTCACGATAGAGCTACGATAACCACGACAGTGCCATGACGGTGCCATGCACGTATCACGATAACGTCAAGAGCTAGCAACATGCCTCACACGTGGGTGTGTGTTGCCATGGTGATGGAGTAGGAAGGTGGGAGAAACAGGGGTGGGGGTTGGTATGGAGAAGGGGGGAAAACGGGGAAGGGGGGTTGTAATAAAGAAGGGGGTGTTGGTGTGGCTGGGGAAATGGGGGAGAGGGGGAGTTGGGGATGAAGAAGGCGTTGTTGTTGTTGGCGATGTGAGTGGTTAAAAGTGGGGGTGGGGATGTCACCCAGTGGTGAGGGAGTAGGGGGTAAGGAGTCGAGTGGGGTGTCACCGCGTGGTGAGGGAGTAGGGGGGTAGGGAGTCGAGGGAGGGTGTCACCGCGTGATGAGGGAGTAGGGGGGTAGGGAGTCGAGCGGGGGTGTCACCGCGTGGTGAGGGAGTAGGGGGAAGGGAGTCAGAGGAGGTTGGAGGTGAATGAGAAAGGGGGGAGAAGGCGGAAGGGGGTGCAAAAAAGGGGGGGAAGGTGGGTTGAAGTTGCGCGTAACGTTTTTTTATCGTCATGATAGACATACGACGATCACGATAGTGTCACGAAGCTGCTACATAGTTAACGATAGCGTCACGATAGACTTACGATAGCGCTGCGTTGGGTACAAAAAGCGGGGAGTTCCCGATTTTTTAGTGCGCGCACTAACTTTTCGTGGCCTCGGCAGAGCGCGTCACGAGCGTCACGTCACGATCGGTCACGATGGACCCATAACCAGGACCATGACGGCGCTGCGCATTGTATTGTTGGCGCGCTCGTGGTTCCATTATGGAATGTGTGAAGGGGGCTTTACCCCTACCGTACAGCATAGACCCCCCTAAAATAAAGTTTTATGTGGCGTAGGCCATTCTTTTTTTACAATTCGTAACCCCTAGCGTACAGAATAGACCCCCCTAAAATAAAGTTTTATGTGGCGGAGGCCATTTCTTTTTTTACAATTCGTAACCCGTACCGTACAGAATAGATCCCCGTAAAATAAAGTTTTATGTGGCGTAGGCCATTTCTTTTCTTGTATCAGTAATTAGTATGTATAATGTAACCTCTAAATAAGGAAAATAACAATAATTTGATTCAAATTTCCTTTTAACATTTATTTTTGGACAAAGTTCCTGAGATTCCTGGGAAAGACAGTTTAGATAGATATATAGCCAGAGCTGGGCTGGATTTTAATAAATTTGTATTTAAATACATTTGTGTATTAAGAAATCTATTTATAAATACATTCGTTTTCATGTATCTAAATACAGTAATTAAATACTTTAATGAATATTTAAATACATTGTATTTATATACATATAATATAAAAATGTAAATACTTTTTTATTCAATTTTTTTTTTCTTCAGTTAATTTGGCCTTAAACCCTCCCAACTATCTAGCAATCCTGATGTTACAGTGAACCAGTACGTGTTTCCACTTTCAGGAAATTTCATTATTTTAAGGAAATTTAGGCCTGAGAAGGAATATATATAAACTTCTAAGGAAACGTAAACAAAATCTAAGGAAATATTGTTTTTTTCAGACATGTCTAGAGATACGTAGATTAAGATTAAATAGCCAGGTGAGATGATAATATTATAATGATGATGATGATGATGATGTTAAAACCACACATTAGATCCATTTCAATATTTCCTTCTTGGTATTATAAGTTTTCTCACGCCAACATACATGACATTTACTCGTTCTTATCTCCCCTTCCCTCCTTGTTCCTTCCCTCACCCCACCACGCCTTGCTCCAGTGATGGATAGGTGGGGGGAGGGAGGGAGAAGATATCGCGGGTGTGACTCGAAAGGGGGGTAGTAGCTAGGGGTTCAAATGTTGGAATAGTGGCGACTGAAACCGTTATAATACACCTTATATATATATATATATATTATATATATATATAAATATATATATATATCATATATATATATATATATATATTATATATGTATAATATTATATTATTGTTTTTTTCCCCTTTTTATTATCTTATTGATAGTTATTACAATTTCTTATTAGTATTGCTATGCTAATATTTCATTATTACAATTGCTATCATTGTTATCATCATACTACCATAGATAGTAGTGGGTGGTGTGTGGGGGTGGGGGGGTGTGCAGAGCTGGGCACTAAATACATTGAATGTATTTAAATATTAAATACTAAATACATGGGAGAAATGTCTTTAAATACTAAATACTAAATACATTTTACGAATGTATTTGAATACTAAACACTAAATACATCAATTGTATTTAAATACATTTGTAAATACATTTTAAATACACAAAAATTTTAACATGTCCGAAAATAATGAATCTCCTTAGGATTTCCTTAGATTTTGGGTTTCCTTAGAAATTTCCTTCTCAGCTAGGCCTAAATTTCCTTGAAATCCGGAAATTTCCTTGCCAGTGGAAACACTGGTTCACTGTAACATCAGGATTGCCAGATAGTGGGGCGGGTTTATGGCCAAATAGGTGCCTTGCACTGACGTCACGATCTAGTGGCTTCAAGCCAAATGCCGCCCGTCAGAGCTAGGTGGAGGACCAACAAACTTCACTTGCCGCCCGTGTTTGCCCGCTTATGATAATTTTCCACTACCAAATATATGTTTATCAGTAAAAAAAGATATACTGTATCTGCGGAAATGTTGTTCTATAATATTTATCAAATAAAAAACCGTAAAACACACTAAAGAATGCCATTATGAGATCAAGAAATATACATGAACTTAATATTTACTTAAACTCTTCGCCATTTAATATTTTGCCAGAAAACTTTTTACGTAGAGAATATCAATATAAGCGGAATTTCATTAGCTTTCCATTGATATATTTCGTTTTCTGATAAATCATTTAGCAGCATGCATAAATTAGCGTTAACTAAATAAATAACATCATCAATCTGGAAAAATTACCCAAGATCATGATTTTATTTATTTAGTTAGCGCTAATTTATGCATGCTGCTAATTTATTTATCAGACAACAAAATATATCAATGAAAAGCTAATGAAATTCCGCTTCTATTGATATTCTCCATGTAAAAAGTTTTCTCGCAAAATATTAAATGGCGAAGAGTTTAAGTGAATATTAAGTTCATGCATATTTCGAGCCTCATAATGGCATTTCTTTAGTGTATTTTACGGTTTTTTATTTGATAATATTAAAGAACAAAATTTTCCGAAGATAGCAGTATATCTTTTATACTGATACACATATATTTGTTAGGGGAAAATTACCATAAGCTTGGCAAACATGGGCAGCAAGTGGAGTTTGTTGGTCCTCCACGCTCGCATCTCCAGCGTCTGTCGCAGCCACAACGTGGGCTGTGACGTTACGTGCAAGGCACCTATTAACTGCTAAAAAAGTATTACATTTTTATATAAAATTTATTTAATACAATGTATTTAATTAAATACATGACAACCAATGTATTTATAAATACATTTAAAAGTACACAAATGTATTTAAATACAATTGTATTTAAATACTGCCCAGCTCTGTGTGTTGTGTGTGTGTACTGTGTGTGGAGTGTGTACTGTGTGTGCATCTAGGTAGTATGATGGTAGGTAGTATCAGTGATTCAGTAGCTTTATTATTATTATTATGATCATTATCAATATTATTATTATTATTATTATTATTATTATTATTATTATTATTATTATTATTATCATTATTATTATAATTTTTATTATTATTATCATTATTGTTACCAATATTATTGTTAGTATCACTATTATTGTTTTGATTATTATATCTGAGTTATTGTCCAAGCTCGCTTCGCTCCCTTGGACACATATTTCAGCGAATTAATTCTTTGGTACTAAATAGATTGGTGATTCTGTCATATAGGCTTGTAAAATGTTTACTCCACGAATGGGGGCAAGGTCTAGAGTGCATATTGGCTTGTAAAATGTTTACTCCACGAGTGGGGGCAAGGTCTAGAGTGCATATAGGCTTGTAAAATGTTTACTCCACGAATGGGGGCAAGGTCTAGAGTGCATATAGGCTTTTAAAATGTTTACTCCACGAATGGGGGCAAGGTCTAGAGTGCATATTGGCTTGTAAAATGTTTACTCCACGAATGGGGGCAAGGTCTAGAGTGCATATAGGCTTGTAAAATGTTTACTCCACGAATGGGGGCAAGGTCTAAGAGTGCATATTGGCTTGTAAAATGTTTACTCCACGAATGGGGGCAAAGTCTAGAGTGCATATAGGCTTGTAAAATGTTTACTCCACGAATGGGGGCGAGGTCTAGAGTGCATATTGGCTTGTAAAATGTTTATTCCACGAATGGGGGCAAGGTCTTGAGTGCATATTGGCTTGTAAAATGTTTACTCCACGAATGGGGGCAAGGTCTAGAGTGAATATAGGTTTGTAAAATGTTTACTCCACGAATGGGGGCAAGGTCTAGAGTGCATATTGGCTTGTAAAATGTTTACTCCACGAATGGGGGCAAGGTCTAGATAGTACTGCAGATAGGTGAAATATTTGGAAGAATTGTGGGTTTGGTGAAACAAGCATGAAATTTGGCAGACAATTAAAAAAGGTGCTTGGGAAGATATTTGGCTATAGGGCCATTCCAGATTCATTCCATGAGCAGAGTGCCTGCCATTTTACAAAATGGCTGCCAAAATATCTTCTCGAATGCTGTATCCGCCATAGCAATGGTGCTCTGTGCACTCTTTTATGTTTTTCCTCTCCTTTTTTTTATCACTCTAGTTTTTCTACTCTAGTGGCATATGTAATTGTTTTGGGTACAATAGATGTGGTATTAGTCACAAGATAATTAAAATAAAATACATTTTTAATATTATTTGGAGCCAGAAGGCTCACATGATGGCTTGTGAATTATGGCCTTGGATTCAGGAATGCAGGTTTTTGTTAGACTGTGATGTTAATTTAATATAGACTCCAGCTAACTTAATCACTTTCACATATTTTGACCATATTCTTCTGCTTTCAGGTGTGACAATGGCCAAAGTTTACACAGATCCCATCAAGCGGAACAACCTCCATCTTTTCAGCCGCCCACCAGTCAGAGAGAAGTCAAGGAAACAGCTACAGATGTCATCCCTGAAGAACGACTGTTCGCTCTTCTCCAGGCTGTACATTGCCTCCCAATTTGGATTGGTGATCTGGTGATTTGGACGAGTTCTTTCAACACGAAAACCAGGCCTGTCCACCGTCTCTGTCTCAGATGGGTGGCCTGAGAACTGGAACCAAGTCTGACTTGATGCCCTGCCTGGAAAACCTTGTTCCAGTGCAAGAGGATCTCTCCACCCCCAGAGTACAGGTCAACATCCTGGATGGTGCTGCCATCATCAACATGCTGCGACCAGGGACTGCAAAGACATTCCAAGGTTATGCCACTGATGTCTTCGTGCCGTATGTCACATCCCAGCTTCAGCATGAAGACAGACTAGACATTGTCTGGGATCTGTACATGGCAGACAGCTTGAAGGCGGACACTCGCAGCAAGAGAGGAAAGGGAGTTAGGAGACGAGTCGACCCATCAAGTGCAGTTCCTGGAAACTGGCAAGAGTTTCTCCGCATCAACGACAACAAGACGGAGCTGATCTCCTCCCTGGCTTCTAACGTGGCAGACATTGACACCAACAAACATCTCATCACCACACAAGGCACTGGCGTTCTTTGCTCCAATCGCCAGGACGTGTCAGCTCTAGCGCCATGCACGCACGCATGAGGAGGGCTGACACTCGTATCCTCCTGCACCTACAGGATGCCGTACAACAGGGGTACAGCAAAGTGTCAATACGCACAGTTGATACAGACGTGGTAGTCCTGGCCATAGCATCAGCCAATTGCCTCAACATCTCTGAACTGTGGATTGAATTTGGAGCTGGGAAGAGCTTCAGGTTCATCGCTGCTCATGAGATCGCCAAAGCTCTTGGTCCTGACCGATGTGTGGCCTTGCCGATGTTCCACGCCTTCACTGGATGTGACACGGTGTCCTGTTTTGGCGGCAGGGGCAAGAAGACTGCATGGGACACCTGGACCACCTATGGAGACGTCACACCAGCATTCTGCGCCTTGGGTGCCATGCCAGACCCACGTGCCATTGACGAGTGGATGCAACCACTGGAGCGATTTGTGGTCCTGCTGTACGATCGCACCAGCACAGAGGAGGGTGTGAACCAGGCAAGGAAACAGCTGTTCAGCAAGAAAGGCAGAGCTATTGATGGTCTGCCTTCTACACAGGCTGCACTCATCCAACACACCAAGAGAGCTGTCTACCAGGCTGGTCACTGTTGGGTCCAAATGATGACCCCTGCTCCAGAGCTTCCGTCACCAAGTGAATGGAGCTGGAACAAGAAGCCTGGTGGTGGATGGAGTATAACCTGGACGACCCTACCAGAAGCATCAGAAGCTTGCAGGGAACTCTTGCGATGTGGCTGCAAGAACGGCTGCAGAGGACGCTGCAAATGCCAGAAGGCGGCTCTTCAGTGTACAGCTCTTTGTCAGTGCGGTGGACAGTGCTCTGAGTGACGTGGCTCACAGAGAACAGTTCATTACTGTTTGGACACAATTTCCATCCTATTGACTTGCAATTAGACTATAATAAGCTATTGTGTGTACCTCTGCTACCTACAAAAACAGAAGAAATAATTCTGGGTTGTTTGACGCACTTGACGAAGTGGTCCTGATTTCAAAATCGTAACATGACGTAAAAAGGATAATTCTTATTTTTTAGCTCAAACTAGTAATTATTTGCCATTTCAACTGTTATGTGGACAGTAAAATTACTGATGTATGATTTATAATACAAAGGAAAAACATTCCCACCCCTAGAATTGATTTAACCTACAATATCAAAGAATTTCAAATAAGCGATGGCGGCCATCTTGAAAATGGCCGCCATTTTTATCACAGGTCGAATCTGAGATGGCCCTAAATCTAAAAATCACGACTGAAGCATAGTCTACCTGCGGACCAAATTCCATGCTTGTTTCATCAAACCCACAATACTTTCACCTATCTGCAGTACTAAGAGTGCATATCGGCTTGTAAAATGTTTGCTCCACGAATGGGGGCAAGGTCTAGAGTGCATATTGGCTTGTTGTCCAAGCTCGCTTCGCTCGCTTGGACAACAAGCCAATATGTAATCCTATGTAATTCATTCTTGGGTTAGGTCAGGTTGTAATAGAAGTACTTTAAGGTGAGGATATTTAAAAAGTTGACTTTAGCCTGTGCGAGCTTGGACACGTTCCACATCTTTGTTTCCTGATGCGATGTCTTTAAAAAAAAGTAAAACTAGGGAAGCAAAGAGCCTCAAACATAATAAGACAAGTGTTTGGAAAGCATTTTCGATCGGCACTGAACTCTTTGGAATCTTACGTGCAAGGCTTTTTCTGTAATTATAGATGAGACAACAGACAGGAGTACAACTAAACAATTGTGCGTATTAGCACAATATTTTGAGAAAGATAAACTTGAAAACTCTTTCGTAGATTTGATAGAGGTTAATGATAGCTCAGCTGTAGGACTGTTCAATGCCATGAATGAATGTTTCACATCAAAAAACATTCCTGTTAATAATATTGTTGGGTTTTGTTTTGACACTACAAATGTGATGATGGGAGCCAACCATTCAGTAGCTACATTGTTAAAAGAATATTTGCCTCAAGTCATAATTATCAAATGTTCATGCCACATGATTCATCTATGTGCGTGCATCAAATGCTTGCCTCAAACTCCCAAAATATGTTGAAGATTTATGCCGTAACATTTTTTTGCACACTTAATTTAGTCTTAGCTCCAAGAGGCAACATGCATTCAAAGAGTTTCAAAAATTGGTTGATATTGAACCTCATAAAATCCTGGCTCCAGGCCAAACCAGGTGGTTGCCTATACAGGCATGTGTGAAAAGATTGCTAGGTAGAACAGTGGGATGCATTGGAGCTTTATTTCACAGAATTAACATTTAGTGACCCAACACATGTAAATGATATGATTGTTACTGCCTTGAAAAACAAGCTTACCCAAGCCTACCTCGAATTTCTGGATTACAACTTGGGTAAGTTCAATAGTTATAATACGTGCTTCCAGTCTGAGGCTCCAATTTTTTTCACACTGGAAACTGAGACATGCAAACTCATTCGAAGCTTGTGTACTGACTTCATGGATGTGAGCTTTGTTAAGAATGCTGATATTTCATTACTTAGTCCTGGTCAACATATTTTTTTCAAGTGTCTTAATTCCTGTTGAGAATGTATATCTAGGAGTGAGTGCATCAGCAACAGTAAGGGATCTAAAACAATCGGGAACAGTAACTAGCGCAGAACTTTCACAGTTTTATAAGTCATGTCAGTCTTTCTTGATTGAAGCTGTATCCCAGATTCAGAAAAGATATTCACTTAATGACAAAATTCATGAAGTAGTGGCCTGTGTAAACCCTCGTTCTGCATCAACTCTGAATCCTCCATCCTTAGCATATATATTTGATGAACTGCCACAATTACCAAAGTATGCCAATAAAAATCTTGTGGATGAAGAATGGAGACTGCACTGTTTGGATGAAGAACTTTCTAATCAACTCCACTTCACAAAGTATTGGGATATTGTGCTGAATAGAAAAAATGATGCAGGACTGCCATGTTATTCCAATTTAACCATATAGTCATATCCACCCTCTTCTCACTACCCTTTTCAAATGCAGCGGTTGAGCGTTTTTTCAGCATACTAAATCTAATTAAAACTTGTCAAAGATCCTCTCTTAAAAATGAAACCCTAAGTGGCTTAATGCATGCAATATATCACATGAAACGCTTGAAAATATCTTCACACAACCTGAACATTGAGGACAATATGCTAAAAACAATCAATAATGTCAAAAGTGATGCAGCGTGTTCAGAGGTTGTAAATATGTAATATGTATAAATATAAATATGTATATGTACCTGTAAATATACAAATATGTATATGTACCTGTTACTTTTAATGTGTTTGAAAGTTTTGTGGGTCAATATAATTCTTAGTCAGTTATTCTCAATACTTATTTTGTTAAAGTGTGTTCTTATTAAACCAGAAATATATATTTAATGGAAATTATATTAAAACTAGACAAACAAAACTGGCTTAACTTTACTATTTTGTTTTTGTTATCAATAAAAAATATGGATTTTCACCTACTTCCTTTTTATATATATATATATATATATATATATATATATATATATATAGTCACATATATTTAGTAATATACTATAATATTTAGTAAATATAGATTGAAATATAGTCGAGCCATTATTAGGGTAAACGTAAGAATTTGGGTAAAATGACTGACTCTAGGAATCAGTCAGCCGGAGCCTCGTGGAAGGTCCCCTGGGTAGCACTGACAGCACCAATCTCGGCGGCACCGTCGTGGAAGGTTCGCCCCCTCGTCTACCACAACGCACGTGTACAGGTCGCCCTCGTGCCGAGGTGCTCTACACTGCTGCCTTGTTTCGCCACTGTCACTTTCAACGTGTCTTTGGACCTGACAGCCACAGTGAGCAGGATTTAGTCCCAGTGCTCTGTGTTAACAGCTAGTTAACTGATTTAGCTGAAGTATAACATTGTGTCTGTGATTCCTGTGAACCGCGGCGCTCCCCACAGGGTTGTAGTGGCTGCCCAGGAGGTCCTTGTTTGTTTACCGCGTTGCTCAACGTTGTTGCAGATTCATTCTGTCGCCCTTAGCGTCCCTTGGTGTGAGACGGAGGCGAACCCTGCTGGTCACTGGCATAGAGCAGTGACGCAAGGGGGCCCTCAGAGGGCTAGTTAAAGGTAGCAAGCACCAAGGGTGGGAAACCTGCTGTTAGGGACAGGCGAGACCCTCACGGGGCAGCTCCACTTGTGTCCTGCGACGCTCATGAGTGGGCGGGGACACGCTGGTGTGGTAGCTGTAGGCAGAGTTTTTGTGTTGCAGTTTGATAGTGGTCTTGGTTTTATTTTTACAACTATTACCGGTTTTGGTCTTGTGAGGACTTTAGTATTATTGTTCCTGCTATTTCTTTGAGGCAATTGGATTACTTTTTCATCCACATTAATTTTTGTATGACGTGATGGCTCGTGTCAAAATGAAATGCCGTAACTCTGACGACAGAGATAAAAAAGACAGCTCTTGGAACTCTTATGCTCCAAGCAGATCCAGGCAACAAGGTGGATCCCAGTTTACGATGGATTCCTTGCACTCATGCTGGACGATGATAGCGGTGGAAAAACAATTTATGTCTGACATTACGATACTACTGGAACAAAATGGATTTGCTGCACTTATGCCACCCGAACTGAAGGTTCTAAACAATATCACAATAGCCAGGGTCGATGATGTCATTTACGGGAGATGAAGATGATCACAAAATAAAAATTGAAGAAAAAAGTCCTGGATAAGCGAAGATGATAATATTGAAAGTATTTTCAAATTCCCTAAGTTTCCTGTTATTAAAATTGCTTTCAAACAATGTTATTGCAAAGAAATGCATTGATACAGGACTGAGGACATTTAATCTGACTATAGGTTCCTTGCACGTGACGTCACAGCCCTCGTTGTGCAGGCGACATACGCGGGAGATGCGAGCGTGAAGGACCAACAAACTCCTTATGTCTAGTGCCAAAACATAGACATAAGAGTACGAAAAAAAATTGAGACATACAATCCTATGTACAAAATTACATCATAAGGTACATGGAAAAGACAGAAACAGAAGGAGTTACTTCTCACTACTACGGAGGAAATAACGGTGACTAGAGGATTGGGGAGCTGGTGAAGGAGTAGTAGAAGTAGCTGGTTGAGGCTGTGATTGAGGGAGGTGAGATTCAGCAGGAACGGGGTTAGGGTCCTCACGGTTAAGGCCTTTGGAAACTTACTTAAGAGAATCGAGGTGGGCAACTTTCCTAGTGCCGTCAGTTAAGTGAAGCAACTGAACCTTATTCCCATGTTCCTGAGCTATGACCCGGAAGGGGCCGTCAAACTTAGGGTCTAATTTGGAGTGTTTGACTGCAACAAGGGAATACACAATGTCACCTACGTCAAGTGTAAATGTGGAAGCTGACTTATTGTGATATAGGAGCATATCAGCTTTAGAGAGAGCAAGTGATTGTTGGATACGTTGGTGCATTTGTTGGAACGTGTGAACCTTAGTCTTGACAAAGTCATCATAGTTGTATATAGGCTTAGAAGGTTTGGACAAAAGATCATAAGGAAGACATTTGTCCTGAGCAAACAGAATGTAATGTGGTGTCTCAGAGACAGACTTGTTGATGGTGGAATTGAGAGAAGCCATCACCTGAGGAGCATAGGTGTCCCAAAGGGTGTCAGTGTCAGGAATAATGGAGCGTAAAGTGTTGAGGATTTTACGGTTGCAACGTTCTACCAAACCGTTAGCACTGGGGCGGTAAGCAAGAACATTACACTTCCTGATATTGAACTGTTGGCACAAAGAATCAAGAACTTGATTAACAAACTCAGTGCCGTTATCAGACAACAGAACCTTGGGAGTAGTGAAAGGACAAATGACATGATCAAGAAATGCACGTGCCACTGTTTGTGCTGATTTGTTAGGCAGTGGAGCAATAATGGAAAAACGTGAAAAATGATCAACAGCAACCATTAAATATTGATTTCCACGTTCAGTAAGAGGGAGTTTCAACAAATCAATGCCAAGAACTTCCCATGGTGCTGAAGGCACAGGATAACTGAGAATGGGAACATGAGCATGTATATCACCTTTAGTTCTTGCACACCTATGACATACTTCAATGTAGTCATTGATATCCTTTCTCATGGTGAGCCAGAAGAATTTAAGTCTAGCTTGTGAAAGTGACTTTTCCTTGCCAGGATGTGAAGCATTGGGTGTGTCATGAATTAGTTTAAGGACAGACTGGACATGAGTTGGAGGAATGACAAGTTGGTGGATGAGACGAGACGGTTCATGCTTGCCTGTAAGTGTGGTTGCTTTGTACAGCAACTGTTCCTGAAGGAGGTAATGTGAAAGAAAAGGAACCTTGGGAATGTCAGAGTCATCACCTGATTTCAAGGGTAAATGGATTTGACCATTTTTGGGGTCTTTGCTTTTGAGCATGTAGAGTCATCGTAAAAAAGCGTTTTTAAATGTGGATTTTGGGGGTTGAAGGAATTAAGTGCCAGTTGCGAGAAAGAGCTCACTGCAAGTTAGTTTTGCCTTGAATGTACGCAAACTGGCAAAATCTTGAATTTTTAAGTAACCTCGAGCCATGGTCCGGGGTCCTTGGCCTTGAAGAGGTGAAGTAAGGGTTTTATGATCCGAAAGGATTGATGGGGTAGCCATGAATGGGGTAACGAAATTTTCTTTAAGGACCAAATGACTGAAAGGGCTTCGATCTCTGTCCGCGTAGTTCTTCTCGCTTTTTAAGTAGACAGGGGATACGCGAGGGGGCGTTGTTTCCCATCGTGGTCTTGCAGAGTACTGCACCGAGCCCAGTGAGCTAGCGTCGTTTTTGAAAATGAAAGGTTTGTGTAGTCGGGGTACGCAAAACAGGCGCAGAAGTGAGAGCTGCAAAAGGCAGGAAAGGTTTTCCTGACTGTCAACCTTTTGGAAGGGCACATCTTTTTTAAAGATGAATGTGGTGGAGAAGCCTGCGGGAAAAATCCTTTGTAAATCTGCGGTAAAGGAGCTAAGCCCTATAAACTACGGACTTGATCTACTTCGGGAAAGTAGGAAAAATTAATTACAGCGCGACTTGTCATTTGACTTTAAATAACCGTCAGCGTTAAAAAGATGGCCAAGAAAGGTGTTTCTTGCTGGGAAAAACCGCTTTTGGAGAGTTTAAGTTTAAAGCCGCGTCCTGAAGAGAGTAAAAAACTTTTCGGGTTTTTGGGAGAGTTTCTGGGACTGATTTAGAAGAAAACGTTCAAGTCGTCAAGGTTGAAAAAAGGTATTACCCATTAAACCAGTAAATATGGAATTGATAAAGCGTTGGAAGTCGCGGGTGCCAGAAAGACCAATGGGCATCGACAGTACTGGTAATGCCCGGGGGGTAGAAAAAGCTGTATTCACGGCTTTCGCGAAGTTCGTTGCCAGAACCCGGGAGCACAACCCAAAGGTGGAAAAAAAGGGGTTTATGATCCCAAATTCTGCAAAATATCCTCGAGGACTGGCAGGGGGATCCGAGAAGGAACAGTCTTTTTTTTAAGAGCTGGGAAATCGACTAAGGGCGCCATTCGCCGACTTTTTGGAAAACAGGAACATTGGGCATTGAATAAAACTGCCGAGTCTTCAATTTTCCCATCATTAGCATTTCGGAACCTTTTGCGATCGACAATGGCATTTTACTGGGGGCCATCTACGTGGTAGTAGGCGGTTGGGCGTCTTTCATAAGTTTTAATTTATGAGTGACGATGTTGGTTTTACCTATGCACCCCGGGAGAGACACAATACTCCTGAAGTCGGTCAAGAGTTAATAAGCTATCCTGTAAAATCTGGATGGTCTGGGTTTGCACATGAGCTTAAGGTCAGACAAATTTGAAGGCGCCTGAACTGAAATAGATTTAACTGAACTCGGGACTCTTGTGGACATTCGCGACCGAAGTCAGCTGGGTAGACGTAAAATGTACAAATCGGTCACAAGTGAGAGTGACTGGAACTGGGGTGACGTTAACCACAAAAAGGGTTTTTGATCTCCCATGATTTTTGGTTTTCACAGCGCTGGGGAACAGCTACACAAAAAGAGTGACCGTTCAGGGAGAGACATAGCTCGACGTTCGAAACCCCCTTTTCCCCCAAAATTTTCTACCGGGGTGCAGGTGTGGGTAGAGCCCCCAAGGGGCGAGAGACAGCGTGCAGTGTTAGTTTGGTCTTCTAAGCCTTTGAAAAGTGAGATTTGGGGTGGAGTAGTGTTATTAGACTAGAAGCGCTTGGCTACATACGCGACGAAGGTCTTCTTTTTTCGTTTTGACGAGAATGGCGACCAGCGGAAGACGACATGGCTGGAGGGTTAATGTTGGTTAGGCATTGCAAGTGGAACTGGAATGGAGAACATTTGTATCAGAGTTTTGTAAAGGGGGGTGCATGGGGAATCAAGAGCGTGAAAAGAACGGAGAGTCGCATGCAGTGGAGGGAAAATGTCAGGGTGAACAGAGTCGGGAAAAAGCTTAGATTTTTTAAGACCTCTGGAATAAAAACTTCACGCCATAGTTCCTGAAAAGCGTGGGTATAGGTCTATTGTTGTTGGGGTTAGAGCAGGACCCCCAAGAGAGCGTCAGCTGAAGGGTTTATCCGTTGCTATATAGAAAGCAGGCGACAGGTGGCAAGTCGGAAAGGTATGGTTAAACAAAAACTTTACCTAGAGAGGAGTGGGGTTTCCCATCGATTCCAAAAAGGGTTGCGGGTCAAAAAGGTTCTAAAATTATTACTTTACGATTACGCACAGATGGGGGTTTCAAAGCACCTTTGCATTATTTATGAAAACCTGTATCAATAAAAAAAAGGTAAGGTGTGGTTGCTTCAGCTTGTAAAAAACATTGGGTCCTCCCAAAGTTATTAAAAGGTATACAAAGGAGTGAAGGTTCATCGTGTGATCGGTCGTGTTGCTTGGAGGAGGGACGCACGTGGTAGTCATTGGGGGTTTTTCTTTGTGTGGCGAGGAGATTTTGGGTCCTTCACGCCGTAAAAGTGTTGGTTGTGTGAATTTTCGAGAGGTTTTCCTGCGCGACATTCAGAAGTTTCGGACCACAATTTCCAGGTGACACCAAAGCGTGGAACATACGCGTTTGGAAAAAGACGTTTCTGTGAAACAACCTCGTCGTTTTTGTCCCTTGTTTTTTTCATAAAGCAATACAGGCGGTGAGTTTGCACGGGGCTGTGTGAATGTGAAGATGAGGGGTTTTCTTTTGGGGATTTTTTTGGGGTGAACGGGGTTTTAGTTGAAAGGGGGACAGAAGTGCTTCGTGGTTGGTGGGGGTTGGTGTTTGGGTTTTGTAGATACAGCGCAGACATAGAAAAATGTGCATTGTTTGAAAAAACCTATGACGAAGAGTCCCAAAAAATTTGGGAAGTAAATGCAGTTAAGTGTCTGTTGGAGCAAAGGAAATGACTATCGACGCCTGTTTGCTGTGGAAGGGGTTATGAGAAACATATAGTGTAATATCCAAAAAGGTTACCGACAGCTTGTAGACTCATTTTCCCTTTTCAAAACCATTCTGAAAATTCCGCTGTTTACAAATCTAAATTTGACGTTAGAAGATTGTTTCAAAAGTGACTGACTGGAATTTAAGGGTGTTCTTGCTTTTGTGAGGGTCCCTGGGAAGTCTAAAAAGTGGGCAAGGAACCGGTTTTTTGATGCCACTGAAAATATTTATTGAATGGTCTTAAATTTCATATGTTTAATTGTGGAAATAAATCACTCTGCAGGTATTGTCCCGGGAAGGCAGTTGACAAATACAGCGGGACTTTTGTTTTGGGGTTTTTTTTGCATCGTCAGTGATGTTACGACGGCGATTCTCGCAACTCTTTGATAATTGTGTACAGGAATATTGTTTGTAATTTGGGGAAAAAACCCCTTTAAAAAATATAAAATCCGGTTGGTGGTAAGAAAGGGAAGGAAAAAAGGGGAAAAAAATTGGACCAAAATTTTAAAAAAGAAAAAAAAAAAAGAAAGAGTACGTTAAATTGGAAAAAGGGGGGGGGGGAAAAAAGTTAAATAAACAAGTGTAAGTTGGAAGTGTTGTTATATTTGGAAAAAAGATATTTTTGGGGTTTCAGTTATCATTTTGTCAAAAAAAAAAGAAAAGCTAATAAAAAAGGTTTCGTAATGGAAAAAGAAACCGGGAAACCCAAAAGAAAAACAATAAAACGGACGAATGTAGGCACCGAACCCCAAAGCTTTGGGGGTTTAAAGGGCAGGTCCCTTGGGGGTATTTTTTAACAAAGAAAAGAAAAAATACAATTAAAAACCACGTACAAAAAAAGTAGGCACTAAAAAAAAGAAACCAAAAAAGAATTAGCACCTAAAATCCAACTCCGGGGAACAAGCAACGGTAGCCAAGCTATGAAAGCAAGGAAAAAAATAATGGGGGACAACAAGTTTAAGGTTGGAATGCAAAAAAAATTTGGGGAAAAGAATCAAACCCCGGGTAAAAGCAGAGACGGGTGGGACTGTGCGGTGGGGTTGAAAGATGGGCGATGTGAACCCCAGCTTCGGGGCTCCGCGGGGTGGATAAAGTGGAGGGGCCAGGGTGGGGTGCCGCGGGGGTGTGGTGGGGGGGGGCGGGGCCCGGGGGGGGTTTTTCCCCCGTGGAGGAAAAAATGGACGAAACGGGCGGGGCTTGTAGGGGGAATGGGGGGACGAAGCGTTGGTGGAGGCGAGTTGAATCACGCGGCGTGGAATCCGGGGCGTAGGTGGGAAACGAGTTAATTACGCCCGGGGGGAAGTCCGGGCGTGTAGGTGGAAGCGACGTTTTGTTTGGGCGGGAAAATCCGGGAAGTGATTAACCTGTTTCAGATCCCACGCTATCACCATTGTAAAGTGAGTTTTGGTATTCACTTTAGGGGGCAGAAAAAGGTAACTCTGCTTTGATAGTCGTTTTTAAAATCTTGGGTTAAAAAGGGAAAAGGTAAGGTGACCCCCGGGCTGGGGAGTTGCCCTGGCGGGGGTTTTTATGTAATTGGGGCTTGAAGACTTGTGAAGTGCTGGGGACGGGGGTCTGTTAAGTGACTCTCCTCTACAAAAACCCTTTTAAAAAGGGGTCACGATACTAAAGACGACGCCTAATGCCCTGACCCCTAAAACCCCCTGAGAACATTGGCGAGGCTGAGGTGAGTTTAAAGGATTAGCGTATGCCTAGGGGAGTGGATTAGCCAGGGTTCCAGGCCCCAACATCAAGTTAAGAACACAAAACACATAGTTGAACACCAATAATAATAATAATACAATACTACACACCCCATACGAAATTACACAATCCTTGTTTTTTTTCCCATATGCATGGCAAGCATGCTGAATCCTTTTTAATAATTTGGGGGCCCCTATACACTCCCCCCAAAAAATTTTTTTTTCTCATTTCCCCCCGAAACCTCTACCCATATAGACTATTCGTCATCTGTAATTGAAAATAGAAAACAGAATACACTAAAGAAATCCCTTTATGAGACTGAATAAAAATGATGAATTTAAAAACTCGCCCCCATAAAAGGTTGCGAGAAAAATTTTTAACATGGGGGATATGAATAGAAGCGGAATTTTTAGCTTCCATTGAAAATTTTTCTTTTTGCGATCAATGTTTAGAACATTCATAAATTGCGTTAACTAAATAAATAATTTCATCAACCGCGGGGTTGTTTCATTTAAATCAAGTTGATTTTAAGCACTGATTTAAAATCTTGTTTTAAATCAGATTAAATCAAATGATAAAAAAAAAAAAATTAATTTAAATCTTTAAACCTTATCATTTTTTGAAAACGAGAGGGGAAAAAAAGGCAAATGGGCTTTATGAACACCAATTTTATCATTGTAGTATAATTAATCATAAGAGCCCTAAACGAGTGGTGGGGGGGAAACCCACTTGGACTTTTAGAAAGCAAATGGCAAGGGACGTTTTCACAGCAGAAAATTTTTTTCTCAATTTAATATTTTTTTTTTTTTTATGTACACAAAGCCACCTCTATAACCAAAGTTGAATGGCATGATACTTTTGTTTAAAAAAAGCAAAGTGAAAACCAAAAGATATTGTGATAAATCTGTTTCTTTTTAAACTGTCAAGCCATCAGTGACCTAGGTTTCCGATTAAAAATTTTTCGGGCATATATTTTTTCCGTATTAATAAAGTTAGCAGATATACACCTTTTTTCCCCAGCCCTTTCCTTTGTTTTAAAGTTCTATAAGCCCCAAATTTAGCAACTTTCTCATTATCCTAATAAACTAAAAGATTGGATCCAACACAAAGGGTTTTGGGCAAATGTTTGTAAATTGATATTTGTTACAGGGGTTTTCCCCGGTGATGATCACTTTATTTGAGAGAGAAAATTTTGATCTTCCTGAGCACAGTTTAATTTTGGGGGTTTCCCTTTTAGATGGGTTTTTTTCGGATAAAAAGGTTCATCCATGTTGATACTGGGGTTGACTAACCTGTAAGGGGTGATTTCCGGATGATACCTCTTTTACGGGTGGGAACTTTCTTCGTTGTCCAGAGGTAAACCCTCAAATAAATTGGATATGGGGCTAAAGTGGTGAGCGGTTCTTACGTAATTTATAAAATATTATTGTGCCAAAGGATTTTGAGAAGACAATATACTACAAAAGATATATTAATTATTTACACTTGTGAAGTTTTACAATAATAATGTCACGCAGTTTGTTAAGTACGGGGGGTTTTTCAATAAAAAAGTCACGCGTTCGTTTAAGTAACGGCCCAAAGAAATAATTTTTCAGGAGACAGAGCCGGGAACAGTAATGAGTGACAAGGTACTCCACACCCCCCGGTGGGGGGTACAGCAGCACCAGGAGTTTTGTCCCCGAGTTTGGGGCGCAAAGGGAAAACGTCTCCTGTAGCTCTCCGTTTTGTCCCCCCC
>JACEEZ010010529.1:0-12635 GCA_016584305.1 Chionoecetes opilio
AGTCTCACCTTTTTACAGGTTTACTTTTTGATGGGGGGGCCCCCTTTTTTTCCCCCCTTTGGGTCTTTTCCCCGTCCCCCCTTGACCACAAAAATGTAGTCTTCTCCTTTGATTTTCATCCTATGGACGTAAAAAAAGGGGTTTCCGAATTTCTTTTTAAATTATCAATTTTCCACAAAGACAACAACATCCATCCCAAACAGCAACCATGCCGGGGAGCCACCATTCACGTTCGCTTGATTAACAAAAAACAAAAATATTTTTGAATAAAAAAAATTGCGGAGACCCCCTGACGCCCCTACAGTCTGAGCGATTGCGAAGCCAAAACAGGTGCTCACCTTACCAGCAGCAAAGGGCCAAACAACTTTGGACACGCACCCAAAACGCTTTAAAACATAAAACAAAACATCGCGTGGCACCTTTCATACGCCTGTAAAAATCGAAAAACGTAACGTTATTTGAATTTCTTTCTTCTTGCCCGCCCAAAAAGAAAAACGCAAGTCCTATAGCTCAAGGCATCCTCTTCCTGCCTGGCTCCTGCTTTTTCAGGAAAGGGGGTAAACCCTCTTTTCAATCTACTACTCCCACCTTCATATAGCCCGGGCAGCTTGGAAATGATGGGGACATCCCGGGAAAAAGCAAAAAATTTTTTCAGGCACTCTACAGGCTCCTAGCTATGACTTGAGAGGGGGCAAATGACCCCTCACTCAGATGGCTATAAGGAACCTTCTTTATTATTTTGACTTTCCGCGGGGAATTAGGTAAATGGGTTTTTAAAAAATGTCTAAGGAAAATGTTTTTGGATGCATTTATTTTATTATTTTTTTTAAAAACTCCAAACAAAATTTTCCCAATATGGCTGTCAAAAAACATAATTCAATATTTATTCGACTTTAAACCCCCCTGCGACATCGCAAAATGCCATGTAGTTTATTACAGAACACAAAATTAAACATACTCCTTTTAAATTAAAAAAATGACAGGGGGTTAAATCTACTGACGGCATTATGAAAAATAATATTCTTTAAAGCCATTATACAACAATCATTTTTTCCCTGTACAGCTGCAGGAAGCCATTCTTTGTTAAGCACCAGTATCAAAATGCGGTAGATTCATAATTGAATTTGTGTCAAACTTCTCACTTTGAGCTGCACTTTCGGTCTTCCCGCTGGTTTTCTTGCATGAACATCTCCCCCACAACCTGCCCTTTTGCAGGCACCTTCACAATTCACTTACAGCCTTTTGCTGCCGCAGGCTGCGACCCCAGACAGGCCCCCGGGACTTTTTGTTTCTGCATCCATTTCCCCAACCCGACCTTCACAGTTGGTGTCTGTTGGGGGGCCTGGTGACAGTTGTCCAGATCGCCTGGTCACCTGACGCTTGGTTGCTGCGCGGGCCTGTTGAGTTGGGGAATGTTTCCCATCGTTCTTTTTTTTTCTGGCAAACAGTTCCTTTTTTGCTTCATTCCCGACACAGGGGGCTGGTTTTTTGTCATATATCGACTTGAAACTTTCCACATCTGGAATTTCCCCTGGCAATCCCGGGGTGATTTGTGCATGTGATGTTCTACGATAAAATTTAAAGGGAATTTTTACTTCGTATGGCACCCCTGTTTCCCCCAAACCGATTTTTTTTTCCCCTTTTCCCAAAGAAAGAAGAAGTCGTACACACCCTGTGAACTTTTGGAACACTGGTAGCGCCTGTGGCTTCCCCTTTCCCAGTACTACAGATGGCATTGAGTGTAAAAAGGAAGTTTTTTTCCACTGCCAAGGCACCCAGATGTCGCCGATGGTACTTCTGGCTAAAAGTGTACTTCCCGATGAGGATGACAAACGTCAGTATCCCGTGCGTACCAAGCATGTGGTGCTCCACTCTCAGGGGATCTTGTGATGGACCACATTCTTGTGTCTGCCTCTTCGGGTCACATGGCGGCCGAGTGGGCAGGCCACTGCAGACTCAAGGGTCCAGATGTTGCAAAGACCTGCTTTTCCCCTCTGGGAAGGTATGATACAATCTTCTCTTGGAACTGGAAGGGTTCTCCCCTTTTTTGTGGGGTCACGCAGGAAATCGGGGCCAATTGCCCGGGACCTTGTCTGGCCCCCCCTTCCTTCGTACCCTTTCCCCCGTTTTCCTCTGGGTTTTTCTTTTATACTGTTGTCCAGTACCTTCCCTACCCATCTACTCTCATAGAGGTTTCCATTTCCTCATAGTGGGGACAAACCTCCACTTGCATAATCGTCAAATGTAGTAGGGGCCCTCACTGGGAAAAGGGTCCACACAGCACCCCCTCGACACTCTAAATCAAAAGCCCGAGGGGTTTTTCTTGCTCCCCCCCCTGGCCCAAAGTTGGGGAGATCGGACTTCTTCCCTTGTCGCGCTTCCCCCTTTCACCAAAAAGGAGGGGAGGGTGATTCTCATGCTTGAGAAAGGGGTCCAGGACGGTTTTTCCTGGTAAAATTTGAAAAATGTGATCTTGAAGTAAAGAAGGGATAAAAAAATAACAACTTGGTGTATTCATTACGGAATATTTTTTTGCCCCTTAAAGCGAATTTGATTTTTCAAGATTTTTTAAAATGAAAAAATTGCCGTTTTCACAAAATGGTTTTATAGAGGGTTCTGGTAATTGGCGTTTGTTTTTCCCCCCTCAAACAAGCTGACCCTGTAGAATGCCTGAACAAAATTGGGGGGCTTTTATCCGGCATGTTTCCCCATCCTCTTGAATCTGGTCCCTTCGGGCCTTAAGAGTTTAGCAAAACTGTTGATGACCCGCTATACATACATACTTGTGCAAACAGCGATACCCTAAACCAGAATTATTACCCAAATGTGGTTTTATGTTTAAATGCCCAGTAAATAGTATAGTGGTGGTAGTAAATAGATAGTAGTGTAGTAGTATGTAGTATATAGTAGTGGTGGTTGGTGTAGTAGTAGTATAGTAGTAGGGGTATATAGTATTAGTAGTAGGGGTAGTGGTAGGGGTGTGAGAGTAGTATATATAGTTATAGTATATTTGATAGTGAAATAGTAATAGTAGTAGTGTTAAGGGCCGCCTCCCATCGGGGCTCCCCCTCGGGCCGTCCACCACGGAAACGAGTTGGGAAGAAAAGGGGCCCTATGGCGTGATCCTGCAAGTCACCAGGGTACCTTCACCCCCCCTGTCTTCACCCACAATTGCGGCAAAAAAAATCCCCCCAAGGGGGGCTTCTACTCAAGATACTGCTTGATTCATAAAGAACACCACCAAAGGGACTCCGTCCCCGCCTGGATGAGGTGTCGCCTCTCCTTCTCCCTGCTCGGTCTGCCCTCCTGTGTCTCGGGGGTACAATACTCCCTCCCTCTACACGGCAAAGTGCCTCATTGCGAGGCCACATTGGTAAGATGGATAAGGGGTAGGTTAGGAATAAATAGGTTTTAATTTAGGGGTTTTATTTTAATGTTGTATTTTTAGGGGGGTTGTAAGGTTGGTCCCCCATCAATAGCAGGTGGGGCTATGGCTAAACCCCCGCAAATAAAGAGCGGGGGGGTATATTTTAGTATAGTAGAAAAAAAGTAGTAGAGTAGAAAAAAAAATAGTAGTATGGTATGTAGTAGTAGGTAGTAGTGGGAGTAGTAGTAGTAGTGGGTAGTATAGTTATGTGTAGTGGGAGTGGGTGTATAGTAGTAGTAGTATTATATATGTATGACTAGTATAGTAGTATATTAGTAGTATTTTAGTATTAGTAGTAGTGTAGTAGTAGTAGTATAGTAATTGTAGTAGTGGTATATAGTAGTAGTGGTAGTGGGGTGGTGTGTGTAGTATGTAGTGTTTATGTAAATAACTAGTGTGTAGTAGTATAGTAGTAGTAGTGGGAGTGTGTGTGTATAGTGTGTTTAGTGTTGTGTGGTGTGTTTATTTGGGGTTAGTGTGTGTGTGTGTGTGGTAAGTTAGTAATATAGTAGTAGTATTGGGGGTAGTAGTAGTTGTTAGTGACTATATATGGTTGTATAGTAGTAGTGTAGTATTTGTATAGTAGTAGTGGTAGTAGTGTATAGTTGTTAGTAGTTAAATGTATAGTGTAGTAAGTAGTAGTATAGTGTAGTATTTGTTGATTGTGTAGTATAGTAGGGGAAGGGAGGTTGTGTGGTTATAGTGTTTGGTGTTAAAAGTAAATTTTTTTTTTTTTTTTTTTTTTTTTTTTTTTTTTTTTTTTTTTTTTGGGGGGGGTGTGGGTGGTGTGTGTGTGTGTTTGTGTGTTATTGTGTGTTGTTTGTATGTAGTTTGGTGTGTGTATTTAGTGTAGTGTATGTAGTGTGTGTGTTTGTAGTGTGAAAGTGTGTTTTTGGTGTTTTGGTAGTGTGTTGTGTGTTTGTTTTGTGTGTGTGTAGTAGTTTTTGTGTAGTAGTAGTTGTGTATGTAGTTTTGTAGTGGGTAGTGGTATTTAGTAGTAGTAGTAGTGTGTGTGTAGTGGTAGTTTGTTAGGTAGAAAGGTTGTGTTGTGTGTAGTGTGTAGTGTAGGGTTTTATTGTAGTGGATGTTGTGTTTAGTAGTTAGTGTAGTGTGTAGAGTTTGTTTTTAGTGTGTGTATTTTTGTGTATTGTTTGGGGTGTTGTATGTGGTGTGTATTGTGGGGGGTTTTTGTGTAGTGTATTGTGGGTATATATATAGTAGTGTAGTAGTGTAGTAGTAGTGATAGTGTGTGTGTAGTAGTGTGGTTTTTGTGTGTGTGTGTGTGTTGTGTGTTTTGTGTTGTAGTGTAGTGTGTGGTATAGTGTAGTGGAGTGTGTTTTTGGTAGTTGTGTTTTTGTGTGTAGTTTGTGTGTTATAGTTAGTGTTGTATGTGTAGTGTAGTTTATGTTTTAGTGAGCTAGTAAAAAAAATTAAAAATAAGAAAATCTGATGCTCTCTCTCTCTCTCTCTCTCTCCCCCCATCCCCTTCTCTCTCCCCCTTCTCTCTCTCTCTCTCTCTCTCCTCTCTTCTTCCCCCCTCCCCCCCGGCCTCTCTCTCTCTCTTTTCTACTTTTCCTAATATATTTACCCCTTAGGGGTTTTTTTTTGCTTCCCTTTTTTTCCCCAAACTTTATTCCTCCATACGTGTTGGGCCTTTTCCTTTTTGATTTCTTTTATTTTTATTTTTTTTGTTGCTTTTCTTTTTCCTTCACATTATTAGAGTTTTGTATTTCCCCTGAGGGGCCCGGACACTCTTTTTATTATCATTTTGAATGCATCCCCCCTTTTCCCCTGCAACGCCCAGTCTTGCCTGGCTATAAATAATAGTCTGTTTGTCCTAAAATGATATAAACGAAGTGTTGCATGTTGTGCCCGTGGGGTTGCCACTATAGGTTCCCCCCCGGGCGCAAACCCTCATAGGGGACAGTTTTTGAACCGGTCGACCAGGCAAAGTCTTAAAGGCCACTTTGGGGATGTTTTTCCCATCACTTTAATTTTTTTTTTTTTAGTATTAGCGAGAATTGGGGATTTTTTTTTAATTTTACGCGAGATATTTTGAAGGAAAGGGGAAGTTGTGTTACAATTATTGGGCCGAGGCCCCCCAAAAAGCCCTTCGCAGGAGTTAGCCAAAAGGCCGCCCGGGGGGCGGATTTTCGCTAGTTAGCCATAAAATTACGAATAAGTAACTGAATATACCAATGGTTAGTGACAAGGATACAAAACAGGTCATACTATTAAAATATTGTTTTATAATCACTAAAAATCGTTTAATGGTACCCAAATTACAATGGAAATTACGTTCTGGGCCTAAAGGGGGTTAAAAAGAGAAAGAACCAAATAAAGGAAATTAATAAGTGAATAATCAGGTGAATGTATACTAAATATTATAAAAAAATTTTAAACATATTCTTACTTAGTTTATATACATTATTTTGCTTAGAAAAAATGTACAAAAAGATACTAATGTTTTTTTCTTCTATTATTCTCACGGTTAGTTCAGTACTTCTTAAGCTGTTATTCCACTTGCACGCGTGTATAGTGACAGGTAAGAATACAAACTCTGGTTAATTTAAAAGGTTTAATTCAAGCACTTTGATTAGAAGAAAAAAACTATTCTAATATTGGGGAGTTTTAAAAAAATGTCATGAAATCTGCTATGTAGAGAGAGAGAGAGAGAAAGAGAGAGAGAGAGAGAGAGAGAGAGAGAGAGAGAGAGAGAGAAAAGAAGAGAGAGAGAGAGAGAGAGAGAGAGAGAGAGAGAAAAGGGGAGAGAGAGAGAGAGAGAGAGGAGAGAGAGAAGAGAGAGAAGAGAGAGAGAGAGAGAGAAAAAGAGACTGACGATAAGAAAGGTACACACCACACACACACACACACACATACACCACACACACACACCAATACATTTTCCAATAATGATATATGTCGACGTTTCTGAGTGACTTCTCCTCCCCCTCCTCCTCCTCCTCCTCCTCCTCCTCCTCCTCCTCCTCCTCCTCCTCCTCCTCCTCCTCTTCTTCTTCTTCCTCCTCCTCCTCCACAAGAACAAATCCAAATGTAAAAATGATAAATAAAAAAATATCAGTCGTTTTACATCCCATGAAAAAAAAAATCATGGGCTTAGATTTTTTTAGACCCAAACTTAAAGTTAATTATTTGTTGATTTTTTAAAATAGCACACA
This sequence comes from Chionoecetes opilio, assembly GCA_016584305.1. NCBI lineage: Eukaryota > Metazoa > Arthropoda > Malacostraca > Decapoda > Majidae > Chionoecetes > Chionoecetes opilio. Next base: position 6,607 of record JACEEZ010010529.1, read on the forward strand.
AAGAAACTTGTGGGTACTTTGTCAACACTACTAAAAAAAAGCTTATTTGGCAGGAAAACTACAGTGAAACAAAATTTGGAAGAAAAAAAAGTATTAATATTAAGCCCTTCACGCCTAGATCTTTCCTTTGCTATAAAAAAAGGTGTCTGTTGTTAGCCATAAAATTACGAAAAAAAACTGAATATACCAAATTAGTTACCGTAGATAACACTATAGTCCCATTCACTCGCCACTGCACTAATGTCGGCAGGCAAAATATATTACGAATTTTAGCATCACTACAGACTTTTATGTGCCACTGAAGACAATTAGTGTGTTTGTACATAATATAACTACTGTGCACGCATATTCATGACACATAAAAGTCTGTAGGGATGCTAACATTCGTAATATATTGTACCTGGCGACATTAGTGCAGTGGTAATTTACTGGCGAATATAGTGTTATCTAGGGTATGGAGAAGGATACTAAACATGTCATATCTAAAAAATATTAATTATATTCATTAAAAATTATCTAAGGGTACCCAAATTACAATGGAAATGACGTTTCTGGGCCTCAAGGGGTTAAACAAAAAAATAGAAAATGTGTGAGGGTATGATCCCATGAGTTTAAACTATACTCTGTTATTTTAAGGAGGAAACAAATCCGGGCCCCTTGCTGCTTACTGACTGATATTTGTGCCAGGAAAAGGGAGTACTACGCTTCTTCTTAATGTCAGCTGTATTTTATCATATTTAAACCCATAGTATCAGGTAAACAGAGGCATAACTTTAAGCTGGACTTTAAGATAGAATGGAACTTTCGCCTCGTTAAAAAATAGACTACTATACAACCCTAAAGATGATAGTTTAGTATAAATAAAACCTTCAGTGGATAGACGTGTTGGGAAAAACTGAAAATAAAAAAAAAAACAACCCGACGAAAAAAAAAAATGGCTTTTAATTTAACCCTTTGAGGCCCAGAACGTCATTTCATTGTAATTAGGTGCCATAAGACCATGTTTAGTGACTATTAGAAATATTTTATAGATATGACCTGTTTAGTATCCAGAGCTGGGCAGTATTTAAATACATTTGTATTTAATACGCATTTAAATACATTTGTGAAATTTAGAAATTATTTATAATACTTTGGGTTTTGCCCAGTATTTAAATACAGTATTTAAATATTTTTAAAAGTATTTAAATACATTAGCCAAAGCCAAAAAGGCCGCCCGGGGCGGCTTTGCGGCTAGTTAAATATAAAAATGTAATACTTTTTTATCAGTTAATTTGGCCATAAACCCGCCCAACATCTGGAAACCCTGATGTTACAGTGAACCAGGGTTTCCACTTGAAAGGGAAATTTCCCTTTATTTTTAGGAAATTTAGGCCTGAGAAAAAATTTTTCTAAGGAAACGAAAAAATCAAAGGAAATCAAAAGCCTTAGGATTTCTTATGACCTAAGGAAATCCATTTTTTTCGGACATGTTAAAATTTGTGTATATATAAAATGTATTTACAAATGTATTTAAATGCAATTAATGTATTTAGTATTTAGTATTTAAATACATTCTTAAAATGTATTTAGTATTTAGTATTTAAATACATTTCTCCCATGTATTTAGTATTTAGTATTTAAATACATTCAATGTATTTAGTGCCCAGCTCTGGAATAGTATCCTTGTCCACTAACTAATTTGGAATATTCAGTTACTTTTCGTAATTTTATGGCTCGAAAACAGACAATATTATACAGCCAAGGAAAGATCTGGGCGTGAAGGGGTTAAGGCATAAATTATCATTATTATAATTAGCATTATAATTCTCAACATTATCATTGTTATCATAATTATTGTTAGTATCATTATCGTTGTCAGCAGTTGTCTTCATTATCATTATCATCACCATAATTAACATCATTTATATCATCATCATATTCCTTACCATCATCACTACCACCAACCTACCAACCTTAGTCATCATTACGGCGCAGGAAAACATATTAAAGTCATCCCTTATTCCCCTCCGTTTTCTTTGATAGAATTCATTACCAGCAGTACATAAGGTTTCCCCGTCGCACCCTACACACACACACACGCACACACCCACACACACTTGTCAAGCACGCTCAGCTCACAAACCCGGGAAATCCCGGGTTCAAACCCCAGGTGGAGCGAAGACAGACGGGCGGTCTTCTTAAAACCCGAGCCCCTTCCACCCAGCGTGAATGGGTACCGGGGATTAGCCGGGGGTTTGTGACCCCGCCTCCCGGGTGGTGGCTTCGGCCAACACTAAGCACTAAGGATGAATGATAAAAATGTTGATATGGAGACGGGGCCACACGACGTCGCTCAGGCCTTGTAAAATACAACTAGATGAATACAACTAGATGAATACACAAACGCACACACGCACACACACACACACACACACACACACACACACACGCACGCATCGGTTTTGATTTTGTTTCATTATTAGCAGAGAGAGAGAGAGAGAGAGAGAGAGAGGGAAGAGAGAGAGAGAGAGAGAGAGAGGAGAGAAGAGAGAGAGAGAAGAGAGAGAGAGAGAAGAGAGAAAGGAGAGAGAGAGAGAGAGAGAGAAGATAAGATACTTTGATCCTATCTAGACACTTTGCAAGTACCAACTACAAGGTTATTGACTATATAGCGCCACCAAGCCAGGACGAACTTGGTGGACTCGAACCGCTGACCGAATGCAGGTTCTGTCAGGTACTGTTTCCTCATATTTACCAGCAATTCTTATAGTTTTTCATTTTCGTTACATATAAATTACGTACTTTTAATTTCAGAACATTTTGTGACTAAAATCACATTGAACCCGCTGGGACCGCCTCAAATTTAGGAATTTACTCACAGCAAAGACGGAGAGAAAGGCATCGTGCCATCTCTATAGGGAAGGGCCTGGAGAAAAAGGTGCCAGAGCCCACGTCCCTGGCCTCCAGGCACCCCTTAAATGAGCGGACTGGACGCAAGGGCAGTACAGAACCCTCCCCTTCCAAGGCCCCGGGAGATGCAAGACCTTACTGGCCGCCAGTCTGGCTCATGAAGGGCCTAAAATCTTCACAGCCTCCACAAAAATGTGAGAAACATCCCAGGGTGGGTCCGTCACACCTTTAAATATGGACCCGACAAGATACTATGGGGCAGTGCCGGGTGAACCTCCAGTACCGGGATACACTGCCAAGTGTGGACCCTCCAACACCCTACCGGACCAGGTGGCCCTGTTAACAGGGACGCCAGGAAATGGCAGCAGCGGTGGACCACCACGACGGGGAGGCTTTGCTTCTTAACAACACCAGTAAACCATAAATTGCTATTTTGGTTTCTGATGCTGTCGATAAATATGGGCGCAATTTTTCTGGTTTCAGCCGAGGAGGCAAAATGGCAAATAATTATTATGTTCCTATCATACTTGCGGGATTTATTTTTACTGTGATGCAAGTCTATTTCTGCCCCACTTTATAATTTTGGGCCTTGTAACAATTATAAGCGATGGAATACATAAACCCTACGATGCCCTTGTGGTACTTGCATAAGGAAGCTAAAGGGCGATATTTACGTTATTTGAGGCTATAACGACATTGTAAACACGCTAATATAAAATAAAACCGCATAAAAAAATATCAATACAACGTTTTGCCAGTCGTTTTAAAAAAGCCGAAAAAGCCTTAGTATATAATTTTTAGGTATTTTAGGTGAAACAAAAAACAAGCAAACGCAGAGCTAGGCTGAATTTACGTTATTTGAGCCTATAAGGACAATGTAAACATGCTAATATATATAAATCAAAAGAAAAACTATTAATACAACGTTTACCACCCTTAAAAGGCTGAAAAGCCTTAATATATGAGTAAGAAGAAACACCAACATGTACTGTCCCAATCAGCTGTTCGAAGGAACACATCCACAAAAGAGGAAGAAGAGTAACGCCAATTTATTTGTGAAGTGACCTGTTTTATTATCGTTATTAGCTACGTGACCTAAGTGCGGAATTAAGTACTGGATTAATAGTGGGGTGAGATAAGACCCTTGTGCATGTGTGGGCGGAAATGGCGTGGGGAATCGTGGGCGTGGCGATATAAGGGTTAAATGATTGGCGTGTGTGTGTGCAATGGTGTGTTGTGATTTGAAGTGACCTGTTTTTTTTATCGATATAACGTGACCTAGGCTGGTAATTAAGTGCTGTGATTTATGGTGGGGTGAGATAAGACCCTTGTGCATATATGGGCGGAGAAATGGGCGTGCGGGAGCTGTGGGCGTGGCGATATAAGGGTTAAATGATGGGCGTGTGTGTGTGCAATGTGTGTGTTGTGATTTGAAGTGACCTGTTTTTATTATCACTAATTACGTGACCTAGGCTGTTAATTAAGTGCTGGGATTAATAGTGTGGTGAGATAAGACCCTTGTGCATGTATGGGCGGAGAAATGGGCGTGGGGAACTGTGGGCGTGGTGATATAAGGGTTAAATATGGGCGTATGTGTAGTGTGTGTGTGTGTGTGTGTGTGTGGAGGAAAACGTTGGCACAAAACTCGAAATAAACTTCTGTAGAAACGTTGCCTTGATAATCTACAGTACGTCTACGGCACATCTACGTCTATAGTACATCTATATCTACGTCTACATGGTTTAGTAATGTACAGGAAAAATTGACCGAACGCACCAGACCGAACGGGGTACAGTCAGTTCGTACACAAGTTGTTTCGTACACCAAAAAGTTGTTTCGTAGTCTATAGGAAAGCATAGTCGTTTCGTACACTAAGCTCAGAGTTGAACTTGACTACTAGAGTTACGAAACGACACCAGGTATGTACGAAACAACTAAGAAAACCTGGGTACGAAACAACTTGCTTAGGAAGCTCCCTGTAATCCCAGTCTCGGGTAGTAATTTTTGTAACACTTTTTTGAATGACTTGGATTTCAGAATTTTTACTTATTTTATTTTTTTTCATCCTTGGTGACATCCTTTGATCCCTATAGTACTATAAGGCTCCTTACACACCTCTGGTCATCCTTGGTGACATCCTTTGATCCCTATAGTACTATAAGGCTCCTTACACACCTCTGGTCATCCTTGGTGACATCCTTTGATCCCTATAGTACTATAAGGCTCCTTACACACCTCTGGTCATAACCCGGGCTCCTACACACCTCTGGTCATAACCCGGGCTCCTACACACCTCTGGTCATAACCCGGGCTCCTACACACCTCTGGTCAAACGGCTCCTAACACCTCTGTCTAACCCGGGCTTCTACACACTTGCTGGTCAGTAACCCGGGCTCCTACACACCTCTGTCATAACCCGGGCTCCTACACACCTCTGGTCATAACCCGGGTTCCTACACACCTCTGTCATAACCCGGGCTCCTACACACCTCTGGTCATAACCCGGGCTCCTACCACCTCTGGTCATAACCCGGGCTCCTACACCCTCTGGTCATAACCCGGCTACCTACACAACCTCTAGTCATAACCCGGGCTCCTACACCCTCTGGTCATAACCCGGGCTTCCTACACACCTCTGGTCATACCCGGGCTCCTACCACCTCTGGTCATAACCCGGGCTCCTACACACCTCTAGATCATGAATTTTGGCTTTAACTAATTTGTTCTGGCCAGTCTGGTATATGCGGGATTCCGAACCAGTGTGGTAAATGTAAGGTAGTTCATTTATTTTTAATGTCTGAACAATGCATGTAGTATTTGTGGTGACTGTATGTACGTAACTGTGCGAACTTTCACCTAACGTAACCAACAAAGTTCATTTATACACGGAAGGGTCGGATTAGCGACTTTCCCCTCATAGGGTATAACGCAGTGGTTCCCAAGCTTTGGTCTGTTGTTCCTCCTTCCCCCTGTTCAACCATCAGGATTTCCAAAACCCAAAATTTACTTGCTTAATACAAGTATATAGACACTATCCTCTATATCTATACACACTTAAAGAAAAAAGAAGTCAATAGCTGAACTCTGAACTCTAAAGACATTTTTTCCTGTCGACTAAATGCTAGTATTAGATGCCC
>JACEEZ010010531.1:0-24255 GCA_016584305.1 Chionoecetes opilio
ACATCAATTGTAGCAAAACGCTATAATCACTGATAACTAGCTAAAATCATTGAAACACTACTTTTTAAATGGGTTTATAGCAGTCTGATAAGAAAAACTACTTGTAATATACAATAACGCTTCAGTTTACAAGAAACTATAAAAACGCTTGCAATATAACCGTTATATCACAATGAATAACTTCTTACTCTTCTATTTATTAGCTTAATGTAATGTAAGATACTTAAAGGTGAAAATTATTCTAAAAAGAGGATTTTATACTTCAAAAATCTAGAAAACAGCTATTTATCACCGATAAATAGCTAATATCATTAAAAACACTACATTTTAATGGGTTTATAGCAATATGATAAGTAAACTACTTGTATATATACATAACGCTACAGTTTACAAAAAATGAAAAACGCTTGCAATATCCCGGGTTATATCACAATATATAACCTCTTACTCTTCTATTTAATAGCTTAATGTAATGTAAGCTACTTATAGGTGAAATTATTCTAAAAAAAGGTTTGTATACTTCAATTTGTAGAGAACAGCTATATATCACTGAAAAATAGCTAATATCATTGAAAACACTACATTTTTAAGGATTTATAGCAATATGATAAGTAAAACTACTTGTAAAATATACAAAAAACGCTACAGTTTACAAGAAACTATGAAAAACGCTTGCAATATACCGTTATATCACAATATAAACCTCTTACTCACATATTTATTAGGATAATGTAGTGAAAGCTACTTATAGGCGCAAATTATTCTACAAAAGGATTGGATACTTAAATTTGAAAGGAAAACAGCTATTTATCACCGATAAATATGCTAATATCATTGAAACACTACATTTTATGGGTTTATAGCAATATGATAATAAAACTACTTGTAATATATATATAACGCTACAGTTTACAAGAAACTATAAAAACGCTTGCAATATACCGTTTATATCACAATAAAAAACCCTCTTACTCTTCTATTTAATAGCTAATGTAATGTAATCTACTTATAGGTGCAAATTATTCTAAAAGAGGATTTTATATTTCAATTTGTAGAAAACAGTTATATATCACTGATAACTAGGTAAATCATTGAAAACACTACATTTTATGGGTTTATAGCAATATAATAAGTAAAACTACTTGTATATATACAATAACGCTACAGTTTACAAGAAACTATGAAAAACGCTTGCAATATACCGTTATATCACAATAAATAACCTCTTACTCACATATTTATTAGGATAATGTAGTGTAAGCTACTTATAGGCGCAAATTATTCTAAAAAAAGGATTGGATACTTCAATTTGTAGGAAACAGCTATTTACCCACCGAAAAATAGCTAATATCATTGAAAACACTACATTTTATGGGTTTATAGCAATATGATAAGTAAAACTACTTGTATATATATATAATAACGCTACAGTTTACAAGAAACTATAAAAAACGCTTGCAATATACCGTTATATCACAATAAATAACCTCTTACTCTTCTATTTAATAGCTTAATGTAATGTAATCTACCTATAGGTGCAAATTATTCTAAAAAGAGGATTTTATACTTCAATTTGTAGGAAAACAGTTATATATCACTGATAACTAGGTAAAATCATTGAAAACACTACATTTTATGGGTTTATAGCAATATAATAAGTAAAACTACTTGTATATATACAATAACGCTACAGTTTACAAGAAACTATGAAAAACGCTTGCAATATACCGTTATATCACAATAAATAACCTCTTACTCTTCTATTTAATAGCTTAATGTAATATAAGCTACTTATAATTGCAAATTATTCTAAAAAGAGGATTTTATACTTCAATTTTTAGGAAAACAGCTATATATAACTGATAACTAGCTAAAATCATTGAAAACACAACATTTTATGGGTTTATAGCAATATGATAAGTAAAACTACTTGTATATATACAATAACGCTACAGTTTACAAGAAACTATGAAAAACGCTTGCATAATACCGTTATATCACAATAAATAACCTCCTACTCTTCTATTTAATAGCTTAATGTAATGTAACCTACTTATAGGTGCAAATTATTCTAAAAAGAGGATTTTAAACATAAATTTGTAGGAAAAACAGCTATATATCACCGATAAATAGCTAATTCATTGAAAACACTACATTTTATGGGTTTATAGCAATATGATAAGTAAAAACTACTTGTATATATAACAATAACGCTACATTTTTACAAGAAACTATTGAAAAACGCTTGCATAATACCGTTATATCAAAATAAAACCCCCTACTCTTCTAATTTAATAGCTTAATGTAATGTAACTACTTATAGTGCAAATTATTCTAAAAAGAGGATTTTTAAAACTTCAATTTGTAGGAAAACAGCTATATATCACTGAATAACCCTAGTTTAAATCATTGAAAAACATTTACATTATATGGGTTTATAGCATATAATAAGTAAACTACTTGTATATATACAATAACGCTACATTTTTAAAGAAAACTATGAAAAACGCTTGCAATATACCGTTTATCACAATAAATAACCTCTTACTCTTCTATTAATACTTAATTAATTTTTAGCATTCTGATAAGTATACTACTTGTATATAACAATAACGCTACAGTTTACAGAAACTATGAAAACGCTGCTATATACCGTTATATCAAATAAATAACCTCTTACTCTTCTATTTATTAGCTTAATGTAATGTAAGCTACTTATAGGTGCAAATTATTCTAAAAAAAGGATTGTATACTTCAATTTATAGGAGAACAGCTATATATTACCGATAAATAGCTAATATCATTGAAAACACTACATTTTATGGGTTTATAGCAATATAATAAGTAAAACTACTTGTATATATACAATAACGCTACAGTTTACAAGAAACTATGAAAAATGTTTGCAATTACCGTTATATCACCAATAAATAACCTCTTACTCTTCTATTTAATAGCTTAATGTAATGTAAGCTAATAGGTGAAAATTATTCAAAAAAGAGGATTTATATTTCAATTTGTAGGAAAACAGCTATATATCACTGATAACTAGCAAAAAATAATTGAAAACACTACATTTTAGGGGTTTTTATAGCAATATAATAAGTAAAACTACTTGTATATATACAATAACGCTACAGTTTAGAAGAAACTATGAAAAACGCTTGCAATATACCGTTATATCAAAATATATAACCTCTTACTCTTCTATTTAATAGCTTAATGTAATGTAAGCTACTTATATTTGTAAATTATTCTAAAAAGAGGATTTTATACTTCAATTTGTAGGAAAACAGCTATATATCACTGATAACTAGGTAAAATCATTGAAAACACTACATTTTATGGGTTTATAGCAATATAATAAGTAAAACTACTTGTATATTACAATACGCTACAGTTTACAAGAAACTATGAAAAACGCATGGCAATATACCGTTATATCACAAAAATAACCTCTTACTCTTCTTTTTATAGCTTAATGAAAATGTAAGCTACTTATAGGTGCAAATTATTCTAAAAAGAGGGTTTTATACTTCAATTTGTGGGAAAACAGCTATATATCACTGATAACTAGCTAATATCATTGAAACACACATTTTATGGCTTTATAGCAATTGATAAGAAAAAACTACTTGTATATATACAATACGCTACAATTTACAAGAAACTATGAAAAACGCTTGCAATATAACCGTTATATCACAATAAATAACCTCTTCCCTTTTTCTATTTAATAGCTTAATGTAATGTAAGCTACTTATAGGTGCAAATTATTCTAAAAAAAAGATTTTATCTTCAATTTGCGGGAAAACAGCTATATATCACTGAAAACTACTAAAATCATTGAAACACTACTTTTATGGTTTTTATAGCAATAATATAAGTAAAACTACTTGTTTTTTATACAATAACGCTACAGTTTAGAAGAAACTATGAAAAACGCTTGCAATATACCGTTATATCACAATAAAAAACCTCTTACTCTGCTTTTTTAATAGCTTAATGTAATGTAAGCTACTTATAGGTGCAAATTATTCTAACTAGAGGATTTTTTTACTTCAATTTGTAGGAAAACAGCTACATATCCCCGATAAATAGCTAACATCTTTGGGAAAACACTACATTTTAAGGGTTTATAGCAATATGATAAGTAAAACTACTTGTGTATATACAATAACGCTACAGTTTACAAGAAACTATGAAAACGCTTGGAATATACCGTTATATCACAATTAATTTCCTCTTACTCCTCTATTTATTAGCTTAATGTAATGTAAGCTACTTATAGGTGCAAATTATTCTAAAAAAATTATTGTATACTTCAATTTGTAGGAAAACAGCTATATATCACCGATAAATAGCTAATATCATTGAAAACACCCTTTTTTATAGGTTTATAGCAATATGATAAGTAAAACTACTTGTATATATACAATAACGTTACAATTTACAAGAACTATGAAAAACGCTTGCAATATACCGTTATATCACAATAAAAACCTCTTACTCTTCTTTTCAATAGCTTACTGTAATGTAAGCTACTTATAGGTGCAAATTATTCTAAAAAGAGGTTTTATACTTAAATTTTGTAGGAAAACAGCTATATATCACCGATAACTAGCAAATATCATTGAAAACACTACATTTTATGGTTTATAGCAATCTGAAAAGTAAAACTACTTGTATATATAAAATAACGCTACAGTTTACAAGAAACTATGAAAAACGCTTGCTATATACCGTTATATCACAAAAAATAACCTCGTACTCTTCTATTTAATAGCTTAATGTAAAGTAAGCTACTTATAGGTGCAAATTTTTCAAAAAAGAGGATTTTATACTTAAAATTTGTGGGAAAAACACCCAAATTTTCCCACCGATAAATAGTTAATATCTTTTGGAAAACCACTACATTTTATGGGTTTATGCAATTTTAAATAAGTAAAATACTTGAAAATAAAAACAATAACGCTACAGTTTACAAAAAACAATGAAAACGTTTTGGCAATATACCGTTATATCACAACGAAAAAACTTCTTACCTTCATTTTTAAAGTTTAATTAAGTAAGTACTTATGGGTGAAAATTTATTCAAAAAAAAGAGGATTTTATACTTCAAATTTGGGGAAAACAGCTATTTATCCCCCGGGGATAAATAGCTAATATCATTAAAAACCTACTTTTTATGGGTTTAATAGAAAATATGATTGTAAAACTACATGTAATATCCCTAACGCACATTTTAAACAAGAAACTAAAAAAAACGCTTGAAATATACCGTTTTTCCCACAATAAAAAACCTATTACTCTTCTATTTATTAGTTTAAATTTAATGAAAAGCTTTTTTTAAGTGCAAATTTTCTAAAAAGAGGTTTTTAATACTTAAATTTTGGGTGGGGAAAAAAAAGCTTATATCACCGATAAATGCTAATTCATTAAAAAACACGACTTTTTATGGGTTTTTTAGCAATATGATAAGAAAAAAACTACTTGTATATATACAAAAAACGCTACAGTTTACAAAAAACTTTTAAAAACGCTTCCCAATATCCCTTTATTCACAAAAAATAACCTCCAAACTCTTCTTTTTAAATAGCTTAATGTAAGGGAAAAGGGCTATTTAAATGGGTGAAAAATTATTCTAAAAAAAAAAATTTATCTTTAAAAATTTGGAGGAAAAAGGGCTATATATAAAATGAAAAACTACTTTATCATTGAAAACCAAATTTTTAAATGGCTTAATAGAAATAAAATAGAAAAAACTACTTGTATAAAATAAAATAACGTTTACATTTTTTGAAAAAACTATGAAAAACGCGTGCAATATACCTTTAAAATCACAATAAAAAACCTCTTACTTTTTATTTAAATGGCTTTTTTAAATGTAAGCAAACCTTAAGGTGGCAAATTATTCTAAAAAGAGGATTTTTTTACATAAATTTTGGGTGGGAAAACACTTATATCCCCGGGAAATAGCTAATATCTTTGAAAACACTCCTTTTAGGGGTTTATAGCAATCTGAAAATAAAATACTTGTATTATTTTAAAAACCCTTTTAACAGTTTAAAAAAAATTTATAAAAAACGTTTTGCATATCCCTTTAAATTTTCACAAGAAATAACCCGTACTCTTCTATTTAATACCCTTAATGAAATTTGAAAAGCTATTTATAGGGGGAAAAAATTATTCTAAAAAAAGATTTTATAATTAATTTGTAGGAAAAACCAGCTATTTATCACTGAAAATTTCCAAAATCTTGAAAACACTACTTTTAGGGGCTTTATGAAAATATAATAAGTAAAACTTATTTGTATATATACAAAAAAACGCTACAGTTTAGAAGAAACTAAAAAAAAACCCTTGTAATAAAACCGCTTTTTATATAAAAACCTCTTACTCTTCATTTAATAGTTAATGTAAGAAAGTATTTAAAGGGTGAAAATTTTATTTTTAAAAAAAGGTTTTGTATACTTCAATTTGGGGGAGGAAAAAAGCTATATTTTCACTGATAACTACTAAAATCATTAAAAAAACACTACTTTTTTTTGGGGGGGGATAGCAATATAAAAAGAAAAAACTAATTGTATATATACAATAACGCTACAGTTTAGAAGAAACTATGAAAAACGCTTGCAATATACCGTTATATCACAATAAATAACCTCTTACTCTTCTATTTATTAACTTATGTAATACTTATAGGTGCAAATAGGTACTATAAGACTTATAGGTACTATAAGATATCTTATATTTGCAAATTATTCAAAAAAAAAAGGATTTTATACTTCAATTTGTGGGAAAAACAGCTATATATATCTGATAACTAGCTAAAATAATTGAAAACATTTACCTTTTAGGGGTTTATAGCAATATAATAAGTAAACTACTTGTATATATACAATAACGCTACAGTTTAAAAGAACTATGAAAACGCTTGAAATATCCTTTTATATCACAATAAATATCCTCTTACTCTTCTATTTAATAGCTTAATGTAATGTAAGCTACTTATAGGTGCAAATTATACTAAAAAGATGATTTTTTACTTCAATTTGTAGGAAAACAGCTATATATCACTGATAACTAGCTATTATCATTGAAAACACTACATTTTAGGCTTATAGCAATATAATAAGTAAAACTACTTGCATAAAATACAATAACGCTTCCAGTTTAGAAAAAACTATAAAAAACGTTTTGCAATATACCGTTATATCACAATATATTACCTCTTACTCTTCTATTTATTAGCTTATGTAATGTAAGATACTTATAGGTGCAAATTATTCTAAAAAAAGGATTTTATACTTTAATATGTAGGAAAACAGTTATATATCATTGATAACTAGGTAAAATCATTGAAACACTACTTTTATGGGTTTTTATAGCAATATAATAAGTAAAACTAATTGTATATATACAATAACGCTACAGTTTACAAGAAACTATGAAAAACGCTTGCAATATACCGTTATATCACAATAAATAACCTCTTACTCTTCTTTTTAATAGCTTAATGTAATGTAAGCTACTTATAGGTGCAAATTATACTAAAAAGAGGATTTTTTACTTCAATTTGTAGGATAAAGCTAAAATTCACTGATAACTACTTTTATCATTGAAAACACTACATTTTATGGCTTAATAGCAATATAATAAGTAAAACTACTTGTATATATACAATAACGCTACAGTTTAGAAGAAACTATGAAAAACGCTTGCAATATACCGTTATATCACAATAAATAACCTCTTACTCTTCTATTTATTAGCTTATGTAATACTTATAGGTTTAAATAGGTACTATAAGACTTATAGGTACTATAAGATACTTATAGGTGCAAATTATTCTAAAAAAAGGATTTTATACTTTAATATGTAGGAAAACAGCTATATATCATTGATAACTAGGTAAAATCATTGAAAACACTACATTTTATGGGTTTATAGCAATATAATAAGTAAAACAAATTGTATATATACAAAAACGCTACATTTTTACAAGAATCTATGAAAACGCTTGCAATATCCGTTATATCACAATAAATAACCTCTTACTCTTCTTTTTAATAGCTTAATGTAATGTAACTACTTATAGGTGCAAATTATTCTAAAAGAGGATTTTAACTTCAATTTTGTGGGCCAAAAAAGCTATATATCACCGATAAATAGCAAAATATCATTAAAAACACTACATTTTATGGTTTATAGAAATATGATAAGTAAAACTACTTGTATATATCAATAACGCACAGTTTACAAGAAACAATGAAAAACGCTTGCAATATACCGTTATATCACAATAAATAACCTCTTACTCTTCTATTTAATGGCAAAATGAAATGAAGCTACTTATATTTGCAAATTATTCTAAAAAAAGGATTTTTATTTCAATTTGTGGGAAAAACAGCTATAATATCTGATAACTAGCTAAAAAAATTGAAAACACTAGATTTTTAGGGGTTTATAGCAATATAATAAGTAAAACTACTTGTATATAACAATAACGCTACATTTTACAAGAAACTATGAAAACGCTTGCAAATACCGTTATATCACAATAAATAACCTCTTACTCTTCTATTTAATAGCTTAATGTAATGTAAGCTACTTATGGGTGCAAATTATACTAAAAAGGGGATTTTTTTTACTTCATTTGTAGGAAAACAGCTATATATCACTGATAATAGCTATTACTTGAAACACTACATTTTAGGCTTAATAGCAATATAAAAAAGTAAAACTACTTGTATATATACAATAACGCTACAGTTTACAAGAAACTATGAAAAACGCTTGGAATATACCGTTATATCACAATAAATTTCCTCTTACTCTTCTATTTATTAGCTTAATGTAATGTAAGCTACTTATAGGTGCAAATTATTCTAAAAAGAGGATTTTATACTTCAATATTTAGGAAAACAGCTATATATCACCGATAAATAGCTAATATCATTGAAAACACTACATTTTATGGGTTTATAGCAATATGATAAGTAAAACTACATGTATATATACAATAACGCTACAGTTTACAAGTAACTATGAAAAACGCTTGCAATATACCGTTATATCACAATAAATAACCTATTACTCTTCTATTTATTAGCTTAATGTAATGTAAGCTTCTTATAGGTGCAAATTATTCTAAAAAGAGGATTTTATACATCAATTTGTAGGGAAACAGCTATATATCACCGATAACTAGCTAACATCATTGAAAACACTACATTTTAAGGGTTTATAGCAATATGATAAGTAAAACTACTTGTGTATATACAATAACGCTACAGTTTACAAGAAACTATGAAAAACGCTTGGAATACACCGTTATATCACAATTAATTTCCTCTTACTCCTCTATTTATTAGCTTAATGTAATGTAAGCTACTTATAGGTGCAAATTATTCTAAAAAAATGATTGTATACTTCAATTTGTAGGAAAACAGCTATATATCACCGATAAATAGCTAATATCATTGAAAACACCACATTTTATAGGTTTATAGCAATATGATAAGTAAAACTAACTGTATATATACAATAACGTTACAGTTTACAAGAAACTATGAAAAACGCTTGCAATATACCGTTATATTATCACAATAAATAACCTCTTACTCTTCTATTCAATAGCTTAATGTAATGTAAGCTACTTATAGGTGCAAATTATTCTAAAAAGAGGATTTTATACTTCAATTTGTAGGAAAACAGCTATATATCACCGATAACTAGCTAATATCATTGAAAACAGTACATTTTATGGGTTTATAGCAAATATGATAAGTAAAACTACTTGTATATATACAATAACGCTACAGTTTACAAGAAACTATGAAAAACGCTTGCTATATACCGTTATATCACAATAAATAACCTCGTACTCTTCTATTTAATAGCTTAATGTAATGTAAGCTACTTATAGGAGCAAATTATTCTAAAAAAAAGATTTTATACTTCAATTTGTAGGAAAACAGCTATATATCACTGATAACTAGCTAAAATCATTGAAAACACTACATTTTATGGGTTTATAGCAATCTGATAAGTAAAACTACTTGTATATATACAATAACGCTTCAGTTTACAAGAAACTATGAAAAACGCTTGCAATATACCGTTATATCACAATGAATAACTTCTTACTCTTCTATTTATTAGCTTAATGTAATGTAAGATACTTATAGGTGCAAATTATTCTAAAAAAAGGATTGTATACTTCAATTTGTAGGAAAACAGCTATATATCACTGATAACTAGGTAAAATCATTGAAAAGACTACATTTTATGGGTTTATAGCAATATAATAAGTAAAACTACTTGTATATATACAATAACGCTATGGTTTACAAGAAACTATGAAAAACGCTTGCAATATATCGTTATATCACAATAAATAACCTCCTACTCTTCTATTTAATAGCTTAATGTAATGTAAGCTACTTATAGGTGCAAATTATTCTAAAAAGAGGATTTTATACTTCAATATTTAGGAAAACAGCTATTTATCACCGATAAATAGCTAATATCATTGAAAACACTACATTTTATGGGTTTATAGCAATATGATAAGTAAAACTACATGTATATATACAATAACGCTACAGTTTACAAGAAACTATGAAAAACGCTTGCAATATACCGTTATATCACAATAAATAACCTATTACTCTTCTATTTATTAGCTTAATGTAATGTAAGCTTCTTATAGGTGCAAATTATTCTAAAAAGAGGATTTTATACATCAATTTGTAGGAAAACAGCTATATATCACTGATAACTAGCTAAAATCATTGAAAACACTACATTTTATGGGTTTATATCAATATAATAAGTAAAACTACTGGTATATATACAATAACGCTACAGTTTACAAGAAACTATGAAAAACGCATGCAATATACCGTTATATCACAATAAATAACCTCTTACTCTTCTTTTTAATAGCTTAATGTAATGTAAGCTACTTATAGGTGCAAATTATTCTAAAAAGAGGATTTTATACTTCAATTTGTAGGAAAACAGCTATATATCACTGATAACTAGCTAAAATCATTGAAAACACTACATTTTATGGCTTTATAGCAATATAATAAGTAAAACTACTTGCATATATACAATAACGCTACAGTTTAGAAGAAACTATGAAAAACGCTTGCAATATACCGTTATATCACAATATATAACCTCTTACTCTTCTATTTAATAGCTTAATGTAATGTAAGCTACTTATAGGTGCAAATTATTCTAAAAAGAGGATTTTAAACTTCAATTTGTAGGAAAACAGCTATATATCACCGATAAATAGCTAATATCATTGAAAACACTACATTTTATGGGTTTATAGCAATATGATAAGTAAAACTACTTGTATATATACAATAACGCTACAGTTTACAAGAAACAATGAAAAACGCTTGCAATATACCGTTATATCACAATAAATAACCTCTTACTCTTTTATTTAATAGCTTAATGTAATGTAAGCTACTTATATTTGCAAATTATTCTAAAAAAAGGATTGTATACTTCAATTTATAGGAAAACAGCTATATATCACCGATAAATAGCTAATATCATTGAAAACACTACATTTTATAGGTTTATAGCAATATGATAAGTAAAACTACTTGTATATATACAATAACGTTACAATTTACAAGAAACTATGAAAAACGCTTGCAATATACCGTTATATCACAATAAATAACCTATTACCCTTCTATTTATTAGCTTAATGTAATGTAAGCTTCTTATAGGTGCAAAATATTCTAAAAAGAGGATTTTATACTTCAATATTTAGGAAAACAGTTATATATCACCGATAAATAGCTAATATCATTGAAAACACTACATTTTATGGGTTTATAGCAATATAATAAGTAAAACTACTTGTATATATACAATAACGCTACAGTTTACAAGAAACTATGAAAAACGCTTGCAATATACCGTTATATCACAATAAATAACCTATTACTCTTCTATTTATTAGCTTAATGTAATGTAAGCTTCTTATAGGTGCAAATTATTCTAAAAAGAGGATTTTATACTTCAATTTGTAGGAAAACAGCTATATATCACCGATAAATAGCTAATATCATTGAAAACACAACATTTTATGGGTTTATAGCAATATGATAAGTAAAACTACTTGTATATATACAATAACGCTACAGTTTACAAGAAACTATGAAAAACGCTTGCAATATACCGTTATATAACAATAAATAACCTCGTACTCTTCTATTTAATAGCTTAATGTAATGTAAGCTACTTATAGGTACAAATTATTCTAAAAAGAGGATTTTATACTTCAATTTGTAGGAAAACAGCTATATATCACTGATAACTAGCTAAAATCATTGAAAACACTACATTTTATAGGTTTATAGCAATATGATAAGTAAAACTTACTGTATATATACAATAACGTTACAGTTTACAAGAAACTATGAAAAACGCTTGCAATATACCGTTATATCACAATAAATAACCTCTTACTCTACTATTTAATAGCTTAATGTAATGTAAGCTACTTATAGGTGCAAATTATTATAAAAAGAGGATTTTATACTTCAATTTGTAGGAAAACAGCTATATATCACTGATAACTAGCTAAAATCATTGAAAATAATACATTTTATGGGTTAATAGCAAAAAAATAAGTAAAACTACTTGTATATATACAATAACGATACAGTTTAGAAGAAACTATGAAAAACGCTTGCAATATACCGCTTTTTCACAATATATAACCTCTTACTCTTCTATTTAATAGCTTAATGTAATGTAAGCTACTTATATGTGCAAATTATTCTAAAAAAAGGATTGTATACTTCAATTTGTAGGAAAACAGCTATATATCACTGATAACTAGCTAAAATAATTGAAAACACTACATTTTTTGGGTTTATAGCAATATAATAAGTAAAACTACTTGTATATATACAATAACGCTACAATTTAGAAGAAACTATGAAAAACGCTAGCAATATACCGTTATATCACAATATATAACCTCTTACTCTTCTATTTAATAGCTTAATGTAATGTAAGCTACTTATAGGTGCAAATTATTCTAAAAAGAGGATTTTATACTTCTATTTGTAGGAAAACAGCTATATATCACCGATAAATAGCTAACATCATTGAAAACACTACATTTTAAGGGTTTATAGCAATATGAGAAGTAAAACTACTTGTGTATATACAATAACGCTACAGTTTACAAGAAACTATGAAAAACGCTTGGAATATACCGTTATATCACAATTAATTTCCTCTTACTCCTCTATTTATTAGCTTAATGTAATGTAAGCTACTTATAGGTGCAAATTATTCAAAAAAAATGATTGAATACTTCAATTTGTAGGAAAACAGCTATATATCACCGATAAATAGCTAATATCATTGAAAACACCACATTTTATAGGTTTATAGCAATATGATAAGTAAAACTAACTGTATATATACAATAACGTTACAGTTTACAAGAAACTATGAAAAACGCTTGCAATATACCGTTATATCACAATAAATAACCTCTTACTCTTCTATTCAATAGCTTAATGTAATGTAAGCTACTTATAGGTGCAAATTATTCTAAAATGAGGATTTTATACTTCAATTTGTAGGAAAACAGCTATATATCACCGATAACTAGCTAATATCATTGAAAACACTACATTTTATGGGTTTATAGCAATCTGATAAGTAAAACTACTTGTATATATACAATGACGCTACAGTTTACAAGAAACTATGAAAAACGCTTGCTATATACCGTTATATCACAATAAATAACCTCGTACTCTTCTATTTAATAGCTTAATGTAATGTAAGCTACTTATAGGAGCAAATTATTCTAAAAAAAAAAAATTATACTTCAATTTGTAGGATAACAGCTATATATCACTGATAACTAGCTAAAATAATTTAAAACACTACATTTTATGGCTTTATAGCAATATAATAAGTAAAACTACTTGTATATATACAATAACGCTACAATTTAGAAGAAACTATGAAAAACGCTTGCAATATACCGTTATATCACAATATATAACCTCTTACTCTTCTATTTAATAGCTTAATGTAATGTAAGCTACTTATAGGTGCAAATTATTCTAAAAAAAGGATTGTATACTTCAATTTGTACGAAAACAGCTATATATCACTGATAACTAGCTAAAATCAATGAAAACACTACATTTTACGGGTTTATAGCAATATGATAAGTAAAACTACTTGTATATATACAATAACGCTACAGTTTACAAGAAACAATGAAAAACGCTTGCAATATACCGTTATATCACAATAAATAACCTCTTACTCTTTTATTTAATAGCTTAATGTAATGTAAGCTACTTATATTTGCAAATTATTCTAAAAAAAGGATTTTATACTTCAATTTGTAGGAAAACAGCTATATATCACTGATAACTACCTAAAATCATTGAAAACACTACATTTTATGGGTTTATAGCAATCTGATAAGTAAAACTACTTGTATATATACAATAACGCTTCAGTTTACAAGAAACTATGAAAAACGCTTGCAATATACCGTTATATCACAATGAATAACTTCTTACTTTTCTATTTATTAGCTTAATGTAATGTAAGATACTTATAGGTGCAAATTATCCTAAAAAAGGGATTGTATACTTCAATTTGTAGGAAAACAGCTATATATCACTGATAACTAGGTAAAATCAATGAAAAGACTACATTTTATGGGTTTATAGCAATATAATAAGTAAAACTACTTGTATATATACAATAACGCTATGGTTTACAAGAAACTATGAAAAACGCTTGCAATATATCGTTATATCACAATAAATAACCTCCTACTCTTCTATTTAATAGCTTAAGGTAATGTAAGCTACTTATAGGTGCAAAATATTCTAAAAAGAGGATTTTATACTTCAATATCTAGGAAAACAGCTATTTATCACCGATAAATAGCTAATATCATTGAAAACACTACATTTTATGGGTTTATAGCAATATGATAAGTAAAACTACTTGTATATATACAATAACGCTACAATTTAGAAGAAACTATGAAAAACGCTTGCAATATACAGTTATATCACAATATATAACCTCTTACTCTTCTATTTAATAGCTTAATGTAATGTAAGCTACTTTTAGGTGCAAATTATTCTAAAAAGAGGATTTTATACTTCATTTTGTAGGAAAACAGCTATATATCACCGATAAATAGCTAATATCATTCATTGAAAACACTACATTTCATGGGTTTATAGCAATATGATAAGTAAAACTACTTGTATATATACAATAACGCTACAGTTTACAAGAAACTATGAAAAACGCTTGCAATATACCGTTATATCACAATGAATAACTTCTTACTCTTCTATTTATTAGCTTAATGTAATGTAAGATACTTATAGGTGCAAATTATTCTAAAAAAAGGATTGTATACTTCAATTTGTAGGAAAACAGCTATATATCACTGATAACTAGGTAAAAACATTGAAAAGACTACATTTTATGGGTTTATAGCAATATAATAAGTAAAAACTACTTGTATATACATACAATACGCTATGGTTTACAAGAAACTATGAAAAACGCTTGCATATACCGTTATATCACAATAAATAACCTTTTACTCTGCTATTTAATAGCTTAATGTATGTAAGCTACTTATAGGTGCAATATTCTAACAAAGGATTTTATACTTCAATTTGTTGGCAACACTATATATCACCGATAAATAGCTAATATCATTGAAAACACTACATTTTATGGTTTATAGCAATATGATAAAGTAAAACTACTTGTATATATACAATAACGCTACAGTTTACAAGAAACAATGAAAAACGCTTGCAATATACCGTTATATCACAATAAATAACCTCTTACTCTTCTATTATAATGGCTTAAATGTAATGTAGCACTTTATATTTGCAAATTATTCTAAAAAAAGGATTTTAATACTTCAATTTGTAGGAAAACAGCTATATATCCCGATAACTAGCTAATATCATTGAAAACCTACATTTTAAATGGGTTTAATTAGCAATCTTATAGTAAACTACTTGTATATGAGATACAATGACCTACAGTTTTACAAGAACACTATGAAAAACGCTTGCTATATACCGTTTTTATCACAATAAATACCTCGTACTCTTCTATTTAATAGCTTAATGTAATGTAAGCTACTTATAGGAGCAAATTAATTCTAAAAAAAAATTTATACTTCATTTGTAGGATAACAGCTATATATCAGATAACTAAGCTAAAATAATTTAAAACACTACATTTTAATGGCTTTATAGCAATATAGATAAAACTACTTGTATATATACATAAACGCTACAATTTAGAAGAAACTATAAAAAACGCTTGCAATATAACCGTTTTTATCACAATATAACCTCTTACTCTTCTATTTAATAGCTTATTAATTTAAGCTACTTATAGGTGCAATTTTATTCTAAAAAAGGATTGTATACTTCAATTTGTACGAAACAGCTATATATCACTGATAACTAGCTAAAATCATGAAAACACTACATTTTACGGGTTTATAGCAAATGATAATTAAAACTACTTGTATATATACAATAACGCTACAGTTTACAAAAACAATGAAAAACGCTTGCAATATACCGTTAATATACATAATAACCTCTTACTCTTTTATTTAATAGCTTAATGTATGCAAGCTACTTATATTTGCAAATTATTCTAAAAAAGGATTTTATACTTCAATTTGTAGGAAAACAGCTATATATCACTGATAACTACCTAAAATTGAAAACACTACATTTTATGGTTTATAGCAATCTGATAAGTAAAACTACTTGTATAATACAATAACGCTTCAGTTTACAAGAAACTATGAAAAACGCTTTGCAATATACCGTTTATCACAATGAATAACTTCTTACTTTTCTATTTATTAGCTTAATGTAATGTAAGATACTTTTAGGTGTCAAATTATCCTAAAAAAAGGATTGTATACTTCAATTTGTAGAAACACTATAAATCACTGATAACTATGGTAAAATCAATGAAAAGACTACATTTTATGGTTATAGCAATATAATTAAGTAAAATTACTTGTATATTACAATAACCGCTATGGTTTACAAGAACTATGAAAACGCTTGCAATATATCGTTTATCACAATAAATAACCTCCTACTCTTCTTATTTAATAGCTTAGGTAATGTAAGCTACTTATAGGTGCAAAATATTCTAAAAAGGATTTAAATACTCTTAAAAATCTAGGAAAACCTTTTTATCACCGATAAATAGCTAATATCATTGAAAACACTACATTTTATGGGTTTATAGCAATATGATAAGTAAAACTACTTGTATATATAACATAACGCTACAATTTAGAAGAACTATGAAAAACGCTTGCAATATACAGTTATATCAACAATATATAACCTCTTATCTTCTATTAAAATAGCTTAATGTAATTAAGCTACTTTTAGTGCAAATTATTCTAAAAAAGATTTTATACTCAATTTGTAGGAAACAGCTATATATCACCGATAAATAGCTATATCATTCATTGAAAACACTACATTTCATGGGTTTATAGCAATTGATAAGTAAAACTACTTGTATATATACATAACGCTACAATTTAAAAGAACTATGAAAAACGCTTGCAATATACCGTTATATCAAAATATATACCTCTTACTCTGCTATTTAATAGCTTAATGTAATGTAAGCTACTTATAGGTGCAAATTAATTCTAACAAGAGGATTTATACTTCAATTTGCAGCAAACACGCTATATATCACCGATAATAGCTAATATCATTGAAAACACTACATTTTAATGGGTTTTATAGCAATATAATAAGTAAAACTACTTGTATATATACATAACGTTTACAGTTTAGAAGAAACTATGAAAAACGCTTGCAATATACCTTTTAATCACCATAAATAAACCAACTTACTCTTCTATTTAATAGCTTAATGTAATATAAGCTACTTATAGGTGCAAATTATTCTAAAAGAGGATTTTATACTTCAATTTTAGGAAAACAGCTATATCACCGATAATAGCTAATATCATTGAAAACTCTACATTTTATGGGTTTATAGCAATCTGATAAGTAAAACTACTTGATATATCAAATAACGCTTCAGTTTTCAAGAAACTATGAAAAACGCTTGCAATATACCGTTATATCACAATGAATAACTTCTTAACTCTTCTATTTATTAGCTTAATGTAAATATAAGATACTTATGTGCAAATTTATTCTAAAAAAAGGATTGTATACTTCAATTTGTGGGAAACAGCTATATATCACTGATAACTAGGTAAAACATTGAAAAGACTACATTTTATGGGTTTGATAGCAATATAATAAGTAAAACTACTTGTATATATACAAAACGCTATGGTTTACAAGAAACTATGAAAAACGCTTGCAATATACCGTTATATCACAATAATAACCTTTTAACTCTGCTATTTAATAGCTTAATGTAATGTAAGCTACTTATAGGTGCAAATTATTCTAAAAAATTATTTTATACTTCAATTTGTAGGCAAACAGCTATATATCACCGATAAATAGCTAATATCATTGAAAACACTACATTTTATGGGTTTATAGCAATATATAAGTAAAACTACTTGTATATATACAATAACGCTACAGTTTACAAGAAACAATGAAAAACGCTTGCAATATACCGTTATATCACAATAAATAACCTCTTACTCTTCTATTTAATGCTTAATGTAATGTAAGCTACTTATATGTGCAAATTATTCTAAAAAAGGATTTTTATACTTCAATTTGTAGGAAAACAGCTATATATCATCTGATAACTAGCTAAATCATTGAAAACACTACATTTTAAGGTTTAATAGCATATAATAAGTAAAACTACTTGTATATATACAATAACGCTACAGTTTACAAGAAACTATGAAAACGCTTGCAAATACCGTTATATCCAATAATTACTCTTACTCTTCTATTTATAGCTTAATGTAATGTAAGCTACTTATAGGTGCAAATTATTCTAAAAAAGATTTATACTTCAATTTGTAGGAAAAGCATATTCACCGATAAATAGCTAATATCATGAAAACACTAACATTTTATGGGTTTATAGCAATATAATAAGTAAAACTACTTGTATATATACAATAACGCTACAGTTTACAAGAAGCTATGAAAAACGCTTGCAATATACCGTTATATCACAATAAATAACCTCGTACTCTTCTATTTAATAGCTTAATGTAATGTAAGCTACTTATAGGTGCAAATTATTCTAAAAAAAATATGTTATACTACAATTTGTAGGAAAACAGCTATATATCAATGATAACTAGCTAAAATCATAGAAAACACTACATTTTATGGCTTTATAGCAATAATATAAGTAAAACTACTTGTATTTATACAATAACGCTACAGTTTAGAAGAAACTATGAAAAACGCTTGCAATATACCGTTATATCACAATAAATAACGTCTTACTCTGCTATTTAATAGCTTAATGTAATGTAAGCTACTTATAGGTGCAAATTATTCTAAAAAGAGGATTTTATACTTCAATTTGTAGGCAAACAGCTATATATCACCGATAAATAGCTAATATCATTGAAAACACTACATTTTATGGGTTTATAGCAATATGATAAGTAAAACTACTTGTATATATACAATAACGCTACAGTTTACAAGAAACAATGAAAAACGCATGCAATATACCGTTATATCACAATAAATAACCTCTTACTCTTCTATTTAATGGCTTAATGTAATGTAAGCTACTTATAGGTGCAAATTATACTAAAAAGAGGATTTTTTACTTCAATTTGTAGGATAACAGCTATATATCACTGATAACTAGCTATTATCATTGAAAACACTTCATTTTATGGCTTAATAGCAATATAATAAGTAAAACTACTTGTATATATACAATAACGCTACAGTTTAGAAGAAACTATGAAAAACGCTTGCAATATACCGTTATATCACAATAAATAACCTCTTACTCTTCTATTTATTAGCTTATGTAATGTAAGATACTTATAGGTGCAAATTATTCTAAAAAAAGGATTTTATACTTCAATATGTAGGAAAACAGCTATATATCATTGATAACTAGGTAAAATAATTGAAAACACTACATTTTATGGGTTTATAGCAATATAATAAGTAAAACTAATTGTATATATACAATAACGCTACAGTTTACAAGAAACTATGAAAAACGCTTGCAATATACCGTTATATCACAATAAATAACCTCTTACTCTTCTTTTTAATAGCTTAATGTAATGTAAGCTACTTATAGGTGCAAATTATTCTAAAAAGAGGATTTTATACTTCAATTTGTAGGAAAACAGTTATATATCACTGATAACTAGTTAAAATCATTGAAAACAGTACATTTTATGGCTTTATAGCAATATAATAAGTAAAACTACTTGTATATATACAATAACGCTACAGTTTAGAAGAAACTATGAAAAACGCTTGCAATATACCGTTATATCACAATATATAACCTCTTACTCTTCTATTTAATAGCTTAATGTAATGTAACCTACTTATAGGTGCAAATTATTCTAAAAAGAGGATTTTATACTTAAATTTGTAGGAAAACAGCTATATATCACCGATAAATAGCTAATATCATTGAAAACACTACATTTTATGGGTTTATAGCAATATGATAAGTAAAACTACTTGTATATATACAATAACGCTACAGTTTACAAGAAACTATGAAAAACGCTTGCATAATACCGTTATATCACAATAAATAACCTCCTACTCTTCTATTTAATAGCTTAATGTAATGTAAGCTACTTATAGGTGCAAATTATTCTAAAAAGAGCATTTTATACTTCAATTTGTAGGAAAACAGGTATATATCACCGATAAATAGCTAATATCATTGAAAACACTACATTTTATGGGTTTATAGTAATATAATAAGTAAAACTACTTGTATATATACAATAACGCTACAGTTTACAAGAAACTATGAAAAACGCTTGGAATATACCGTTATATCACAATAAATTTCCTCTTACTCTTCTATTTATTAGCTTAATGTAATGTAAGCTACTTATAGGTGCAAATTATTCTAAAAAAATTATTGTATACTTCAATTTGTAGGAAAACAGCTATATATCACCGATAAATAGCTAATATCATCGAAAACACTACATTTTATGGGTTTATAGCAATATAATAAGTAAAACTACTTGTATATATACAATAACGCTACAGTTTACAAGAAACTATGAAAAACGCTTGCAATATACCGTTATATCACAATAAATAACCTCTTACTCTTCTATTTAATAGCTTAATGTAATGTAAGCTACTTATAGGTGCAAATTCTACTAAAAAGAGGATTTTTTACTTCAATTTGTAGGAAAACAGCTATATATCACTGATAACTAGCTATTATCATTAAAAAACACTACATTTTATGGCTTAATAGTCAATATAATAAGTAAAACTACTTGTATATATACAATAACGCTACAGTTTACAAGAAACTATGAAAAACGCTTGCAATATACCGTTATATCACAATAAATAACCTCTACTCTTCTATTTATTAGCTTATGTAATGTAAGTACTTATAGGTGCAAATTATTCTAAAAAAAAATTTTATACTTCAATTTGTAGGAAAACAGCTATATATCATGATAACTAGTAATATTGAAAACACTACATTTTATGGTTTATAGCAATATAATAAGTAAAACTATTGTATATATACAATAACGCTTCAGTTTACAAGAAACTATGAAAAACGCTTGCAATATACCGTTATATCACAATAAATAACCTCTTACTCTGCTATTTAATAGCTTAATGTAATGTAAGCTACTTATAGGTGCAAATTATTCTAAAAAGAGGATTTTATACTTCAATTTGTAGGAAAACAGCTATATATCACCGATAATAGCTATATCATTGAAAACACTACATTTTTATGGTTTATAGCAATATATAAGTAAACTACTTGTATATATACAATAACGCTACAGTTTAAAGAAACATGAAAACGCTGCAATATACCGTTATATCACAATAAATTACCTCTACTCTTCTATTTAATGGCTTAATGTAATGTAGCTACTTATAGGTGCAAATTATACTAAAAAGAGGATTTTTTACTTCAATTTGTAGGATAACAGCTATATATCACTGATAATAGCTATTATCATTGAAAACACTTCATTTTATGGGCTTTATAGCAATATAATAAGTAAAACTACTTGTATATATACAATAACGCTAAAGTTTGAAGAAACTATGAAAAACGCTTGCAATATACCGTTATATCACAATAAATAACCTCTTACTCTTCTATTTATTAGCTTAATGTAATGTAAGATACTTATAGGTGCAAATTATTCTAAAAAAGGATTTTATACTTCAATATGTAGGAAAACAGCTATATATCAATGATAACTAGTAAAATCATTGAAAACACTACATTTTATGGGTTTATAGCAATATATAAGTAAAACTAATTGTATATATACAATAACGCTACAGTTTACAAGAAACTATGAAAAACGCTTGCAATATACCGTTATATCACAATAAATAACCTCTTACTCTTCTATTTAATAGCTTAATGTAATGTAAGCTACTTATAGGTGCAAATTATTCTAAAAAGAGGATTTTATACTTCAATTTGTAGGCAAACAGCTATATATCACCGATAAATAGCTAATAATCATTGAAAACATACATTTTTATGGGTTTATAGCAATATGAATAAGTAAAACTACTTGTATATATACAATAACGCTACAGTTTACAAGAAACAATGAAAAACGCATGCAATATACCGTTATATCACAATAATAACCTCTTACTCTTCTATTTAATGCTTACATGTAATGTAAGCTACTTATAGGTGCAAATTATTACTAAAAAGAGGATTTTTTACTTCAATTTGTAGGAAACAGCTATATATCACTGATAACTAGCTATTATCATTGAAAACACTCATTTTATGGCTTAATACCCAATATAATAAGTTAAAACTACTTGTATATATACAATACGCTAAGTTTAGAAGAAACTAGAAAAACGCTTGCAATATACTTTTATATCAACAATAAATAACCTCTTACTTTTTCTATTTATTAGCTTATGTAATGTAAGATACTTATAGGTGCAAATTATTCTAAAAAAAGGATTTTATACTTCAATATGTAGGAAAACAGCTATATATCTTTGATAACTAGGTAAAATAATTGAAAAACACTACATTTTAGGGTTTATAGCAATAAATAAGTAAAACTATTGTATTATACAATAACGCTACAGTTTACAAAAAAACTATGAAAACGCTTGCAATATACCGTTATATCACAATAAAAAACCCCTTTACTCTGCTATTTAATAGCTTAATGTAATGTAAGCTACTTATAGGTGAAAATTATTCTAAAAAGAGGATTTTATACTTCAATTTGTAGGCAAACAGCTATATATCACCGTAAATAGTAATATCATTGAAAACCATACATTTTTAGGGGTTTTTATAGCAATATGATAAGTAAAACTACTTTTTATATCAATAACGCACAGTTTACAAGAACAATAAAAAAAGCATGAAATATACCGTTATATCACAATAAAAAACCTCTTCCCTTTTCTTTTTAATGGCTTAATGAATGAAGCTACTTATAGGTGCAAATTATACTAAAAAAGGTTTTTTTTACTTAAATTTGAAATAACAGCATATATCACTGTAACTAGCTATTATATTGAAAACATTTCATTTTATGGCTTATAGCAATATAAAAAAGAAAAACTACTTGTATAATACAATAACGCTAATTTTAGAAGAAACTATAAAAAACCTTGCAATATCCCTTTATACACAAAAAATAACCTCTTCCCTTTTCTATTTTTTGTTTATGAAAGTAAGATACTTATAGGTGCAAATTTATTTAAAAAAAGGTTTTAAAATTTTCAATAGTGGGAAAACAGCTATATATCATTGATAACTAGGAAAAATAATTAAAAACATACTTTTTAGGGGTTTTATAGCAATATAAAAAAGTAAAACTAATTGTATATAACAAAAACGCTACAGTTACAAGAAACTTGAAAAACGCTTGCAATATACTTTTATTCACAAAAAATAACCTCTTATTTTCTTTTTAATAGTTAATGTAATGAAAACTACTTAAGGTGCAAATTA
>JACEEZ010010532.1:0-11171 GCA_016584305.1 Chionoecetes opilio
ACTGGGATTTGGTTATTCAAGTATTTATCAGTGGTTTATATCAAGGTACGGTACAACGGAACCTATGCTTACCTTCAGATAAACGACTGCATAAATACATGAATAATCCCGTCTAAATCTTGGGACAAAATCCCAATGTGTGGCACCCTTGAATTCACCTCAACCGTCTCTCGCAAGCGACTTGCTACCCTTCGCCCCAGCTATTTCAACTCCCAACCACAACCATACCTCAACCCAATACGTTTGGGTTAAAATTAGATATAATGCCGGATGCAAATTTCTACAACCTTGATGTTGATGTGATTTGCATCCAATTCTGTAATGATCATCGTTTTTCTCACATTCCCGCACTGGTGGCACTAAAAATTGATTTGCTCCCGCAGTTTCAGGGATAAGAATTATTATCCTCCAGTATAAAACAAATATGTGGGAGTTGGATCTGGTCATTGATAGGTGCATCATATTGGAATCTGGTCCATATTTGGTCCGTCATTATCTTGCAACTTTTAAGGGTAGAGCAGCTTGGAGTAAGATCCTTAGATGTGGTTGGTCAATCATCTTGGAACTTTTACGGGTAATAGAGCTTGGAGTTAGATCTGGACCATGGTTGGTCATTCATCTTGGAACTTTAAGAGTTGTACAGCTTGGAGTTAGATCTGGGCCATTATTGGTCCCCATATTTGAACTTTTAAGAGTAGTAGACTATACAGGTCGGAGTAGGATGGTAGGATGCTCTTCAGGATTGGCGATTCGGCGCTCCTTCCAACGAGTGTTCCCCATGATTAATTAATTATTTATTAATTAACCAATAGCTATCTATCTTTATTTCTGGATGTGTTTTAGTTTTGTTTCCATTTTTTTCTCCCCTCATATATTCACCTGTATCGCTGTCTCACCTTTCTCATATATCCCTGTTGTTTGTTGTTGTTGTGGTCTTTTTTTATGGTGTTGTTTTGCGTAATGAGACTTTTGTTCTCGTTTTTGTGTGTTTTGATCATCGGGTGTTCCTTTGTTCATGAGGGTGTGTGTTAGGGGTTGTGTGTGTGTGTGTGTGTGGTGTGTGTGTGTGTGTGTGTGTGTGTGTGTGTTTGTGTGGGTGTGTGTGTGTGTGTGTGGTGTGTGTGTGTGTGTGTGTGTGTGTGTGTGTGTGTGTGTGTGGTGTGTGTGTGTGTGTGTGGTTGTGGGGTGTGTGTGTGTGTGTGTTGTGGTGTGTGTGTGTGTGTGGTGTGTGTGTTGTGTGTGGTGTGTGTGTGTGTGTGTGTAAGTGGTGTGTGTGTTGTGTGTTGTGTGTTTGTGTGTGTAGTGTTGTGTGTGTGTGTGTGTGTGTGTGTGTGTGTGTGTGTGTGTGTGTGTGTGTGTGTGTTGTGTGGTGTGTGTGTTTGTGTATGGTGTTGGTGTGTGTGTTGTTAGTGTGTGTTTTGTTAGTGGTGTTTGGTTGTGTGTTTTGTTGTGTTTTATATATTATATTTTGTTGATTTTTTTTTGTGTTTCGCGTTCACTCATGAGTTGTTTTACGCTTATGTTTTATTATATTTCATTTATTCGCAGTTTCCTCTGAATGAGTGTATCTTATATACTATTATTTTCTATTATGTAATATTTCCTTTTTATATCACGTCCATCATTATTTCTTACGTCGTCTTTGTAAATATTTTATAAATCTTTATTTTTTTAGGAAAGTTCCTTAAATTTGATTTCATTCCACGCCTTCATTAACTTCTTGGCAACACCCCTTTGAGACTACCTCTTCAATTCTTATTCAGGAATTCTTGTCATAGTCCATCAGTTAACCCGGGGCTGTGGCAAGTTTCTGAAGGCTTGCTGAGCTACTGCGAAACCGAAACCGCAGTTTTCAATTGATACAAAACCAGGCGCATCGGTTACTTATTGTGTCACATATACGCCTTGATGTCAGCTCTCGATAACACACACCACCATCTGCCTCATTACGATGTACGCAGATATTTACCAATCCTTGGTTATTTGCCAAAAGATCTTGGGATGTAGGTCTTGGCGTTGGGATATTTTGTGTCTATCTTGGGACTTTTGAAGGGATTATTCAAGTATTTATTCAGTGGTTTATATCAAGGTACGGTACAACGGAACCTATGCTTACCTTCAGATAAACGACTGCATAAATACATGAATAATCCCGTCTAAATCTTGGGACAAAATCCCAATGTGTGGCACCCTTGTAATTCACCTCAACCGTCTCTCGCAAGCGACTTGCTACCCTTCGCCCCAGCTATTTCAACTCCCAACCACAACCATACCTCAACCCAATACGTTTGGGTGAATATTAGATATAATGCCGGAGGCATTATTATACAACCTTGATGTTGATGTGATCTGCATCCAATTTTTTTTTTTTTTTGCTGTAATGATCATCTTTTTCTCCACATTCCAGCACTGTGGCACTAAAAAACCTTTTTATTTGCTCCGCAGTTTCAGGGATAAGAATTATTATCCTCAGTATAAAAACAAATATGTGGGAGTTGTATCTGGTCATTGATAGGTGAATCATATTGGAATCTGGTCCTATGTGGTCCGTCATTATCTTGCCAACTTTTAAGGGTAGAGCATTGGAGATAAGATCCTTAGATGTGGTTGGTCAATCAATCTTGGAACTTTGACGGCGTTAATAGAGCTGGAAGCATAGATCTGGACCATGGTTGGGTCATTCATCTTGGAACTTTTAAGAGTTGTACAGCTTGGAGTTAGATCTTGGGCCATTATTGGTCCCCATATTTGAACTTTGAAGAGTAGTAGACTATACAGGTCGGAGTAGGATGGTAGGGATGATATGCTCTTCAGGAGTTTGCGATCGGCGCTCCTTCCAACGAGTGTCCCCATGATTAATAATTATTTATTAATAACCAATAGCTATTCTATCTTATTTCTGGATGTGTTTTAGTTTTGTTTCCATTGTTTATCTCCCCTCATATATTCACCTGTATCGCTGTCTCACCTTTTCTAATATATCCCTGTTTGTGTGGGTTGTTGTGGTCTTTTTTTTATGGTGTTTGTTTTGCTGTAATGAGGCTTTTGTCTCGTTTTTGTGTGTTTTTGATCATCGGGTGTTCCTTTGTTTCATGAGGGTGTGTGTTAGTGTGTGTGTTGTGTGTGTGTGTGTGTGTGTGTGTTGTGTGTTTGTGTGTGTGTTGGGTGTGTGTGTGGGTGGTGTGTGTGTGTGTGTGTGTGTGTGCGTGTGTGTGTGTGTGGGGTGTGTGTGAGTGTGTGGTGTGTGAAGTTGTGTGGTGTGTGTGTGTGTGTGTGTGTGTGTGGGGTGTGGGTTGGTTGTGTGTGTGTGCTGTGTGTGTGGTGTGTGTATGTGTGTGTGTGTGTGTGTGTGTGTGTCGTGTGTGTGTGTGTGTGTGGTGTGTGTGTTGTGTGTGTGTGTGTGTGTGTGTGTTTGTGAGGTGTGTGGTGTGAGTTGTGTCGTGTGTGTGTGTGGTGTGTGTGTTGTGTGTGTGTGTGTGTGTGTGTGTGTGTGGTGTGTGTATGTGTGATGTGGGTTTTTGTGTGTGTAGGTGTGTGTGTGTGTGTGTGTGTGTGTGGTTGTGTGCGATTGTGTGTGTTTGTGTATGTGTTTGTGTGTGTGTCTGTGGGTGTGTGTTTGGTGGGGGTGTGTGTGGGTGTTTTAGTTGTGTTTTATAATTATATTTTGGTTGATTTTGTGTTTTGTGTATCTCTGTCACTCATGGTTCTTTTCCCTCCTTCTGTTTACCTTATTTCATTTCCAGTATGCAGTTTCTCCTGAATTGTGTGTATCATTAATATGATATTTTCTATTATATAGATCTTTCTTATCATGTTCCATCTTTTGTTTACGTTCGTCTTCTTTATATATTTATAAATTCTTATTCTTGTAATACTCCTTAAATGTGATTTCATTCACGCCCTGCATAATTTTTTGGTCAACACTCTTTATAGGACTACCTTCTTCAATCTTATTCAGAATTCCTGGTCATAGTCAATCCCGTTAACCCGGGGCTGTGGCAAGCCTCCTGAAGGCTCTGCTGAGCTACTGCGAAACCGAAACCTGCAGTTTTCAATTGATACAAAAACCATGCCGACATTCGTAAAAGTCTAATTATTGTGGTCACATTATACGCCTTGATGTCACTCACGATAAACACCACACACCATCTGCCTCAGTACGATGTACGGCAGATATTACCAATCCTTGTTTATTTCCAAAAGATCTTGGGATTTGTAGGTCATGGCGTGGGGATATTTTGTGTCTATCTTGGGGACTGTTTGAAAGGGATTATTCAAGTATTATTCAAGGGATTTATATCAAGGTACGTACAACGGAACATATGCTTACCTTCAGATAAAACGGGACTGCACATAGACATGAATAAATCCCGTCTATTCTTGGGGACAAAAGCCCAATGGTGGCACCATTGAATTCACCTCAACCGTCTCTCGCAAGCGCACTTGCTGCCCTTCGCCCCAGCTATTTCACCTCCCAACCACAACCATACCTCAACCCAATACGTTTGGGTAAAAATTAGAATAAATGCCGGATGCAGATTTATACCAACATTGAGTTAATGTGATTTTGAATCCAATTCTGTAATGATATCGTTTTTCTCACCTTCCCGCACTGGTGGCACTAAAAATTGAGTTGCGCCCGCAGTTTCAGGATAATAAAATTATTATCCTCCAGTATAAAACAAAATGTGGGAGTTGGATTGGTCATTGATAGGTGAATCATATTGGATATCTGGTCCATATTGGTCCGTCATTATCTTGCAACTTTTAAGGGTATAGAGCAGCTGGGTAAGATCCTTAGATGTGGTTGGTCAATCATCTTGGACTTACGGGTTAATGAGCTTGGAGTTAGATCTGGACCAGGTTGGTCATTCATCTTGTAACTTTAAGAGTTGTACAGCTTGGAGTTAGATCTGGGCCATTATTGGTCCCCCATATTTGGAACTTTTAAGAGTAGTAGACTATACAGGCGGAGTAGGATGGTAGGATGTCTTCAGGATTGGCGATGCGGCGCTCCCTCACACGAGTAATCCCATGATAATTAATTTATTTATTAATTATCATTATTTTTTTGGTATCTATCTTTATTTTTGGATGTGTTTTTAGTTTTGGTTCCATTTTTTCTCCCTCATATATTCACCTTATCGCGTCTCACCTTTCATGTATCCCTGTTGTTTTGTTGTTGTTGTGGTCTTTTTTTATGGTGTCTTTGTTTTGCTGTTGTGAGACTTTGTTCTCGTTTTTGTGGGTTTTTGATCATCGGGTGGTCCTTTGTTTCATGCGGGTTTGTGTGTGTTAGTTGTGTGTGGTTGTGTTGTGGGACTTTTGTGTGTGTGTGTTGTGTGTGTGTGTGTGTGGTGTGTTGTGTGTGTGCTTCTTTGTGTGTGTGTGTGTGGTGTGTGTGTGTGTGTCGTGTGGGGGTTTTCGTGTGTGTGTGTGTGTAGTGTTGGTGGTTCTGTGTGTAGGTGTGTATGTGTGTATTGTGTGTGTAAGTGTGTTGTGTGTGCTTGTGGTGCGTGTACGTGTGTGGTGTTGTGCTGTGTGTGTGTGGTGTGTGTGTGTGGTGTGTGTGTGTGTTGGTGCGATGTGTGTGTTTGTGTATGTGTTGGGTGTGTCTGTGTGTGTTGTGTTTGTGTGTGGATGGGTTGTGTGTGTTTTTAGTTTAGTTGTGTTTTATAATTATATTGTTGATTTGTTTTTTGTGTTTCTCTGTCACTCACGGTTCTTTGTTCTTTTCCTCCTTCTTTGTTACCTATTCATTTCCATGTATGCAGTGTCCTCGAATAAGTGTATGTTAAATAACGATTATTGTTTATTATAATATATCTTCTATATCACGTTTCCATCTTTTTGTATACGTCGTCTTTATCTAATATATTTATAAATCTTTATTTCTTGTAGATGTACCTTAAATTTGATTTCCTTCCACGCCCTTTCATTAATTTCTTGGTCAACATCTTATAGACTACCTTCTAAATTCCTTATTCAGGAATTCCTTGTCATAGTCCATCCAGTTAAACCGGATGGCTGTGGCAGCCTTCTGAAGGCCTGCTGAGCTACTGCGAAACGAAAACCGCAGTTTCAATTGCATACAAAAAACAAGGCGACATTCGTAAAAGTTACTTATTGTGCACATATACGCCCTGATGTCAGCTCTCGAAAACACACACCACCATCTGCCTCATTACGATGTACGGCAGATATTTAACAATCCTGGTATTTGCCAAAAGATCTTGGATGTAGGTCTTGGCGTTGGAATATTTTGTGTCTATCTTGGGACTTTGAAGGGAGTATTCAAGTATTATTCAGTGGTTTATATCAAGGTAGGTTTACAAACGGAACTATGCTTACCTTCAGATGAAAACCGACTGCATAATAAATACATGAATAATCCGTCTAAATCTTGGGGACAAAATCCCAATGTGTGGCACCCTTGAATTCACCTCACCGTCTCTCGCAAGCGACTTGATGCCCTTTCGGCCCCAGCTATTCAACTCCCAACCACAACCCATTACCTCAACCAATAGTTTGGGTTAAAAATTAGATATAATGTCGAGCAGATCTCTACAACCTGTATGTTGATGTGATTTGCATCCAATTATGTAATGATCATCGTTTTTTTCTCACATTCCTGCACTGGTTGGCACTAAAATTGATTTGCTCCCGCAGTTTCAGGGATAAGAAATTATTATTCCTCCAGTATAAAAACAAATATGTGGGAGTTGGTATCTGGTCATTGATAGGTGCATCATATTGGAATTGGTTCCCATATTTGTTCCGTCATTAGCTTGCAACTTTTAAGGGTAGAACAGCTTGGAGTAAGATCCTTAGATGTGGTTGGTCAATCATCTTGGAACCTTTTACGGTGACTTAGGCTTGGAGTTAGATCCGGACCATGGTTGGTCATTCATCTTGGAACTTTTAAGAGTTGATACAGCTTGGAGTCTAGATCTGGGCCCATTATTGGTCCACCATTTTGAACTTTTAAGAGTTAGCTATACGGTAGGAGCTAGTAGGATGGGTAGGAGGATGCTCTTCAGGACGGCTATTGGCGCTCCTTCCAACGAGTGTTCCCCATGATTAACTAATTATTTACTATTAACCAATAGCTATCTATCTTTATTGCTGGATGTGGTTTAGTGTCGTTTCCATTTTTTTCTCCCCTCATTATATTCACCTGTATCGCTGTCCACCTTTCTTCATATATCCCTGTTGTTTGTTGTTGTTGTTGTTCTTTTTTTGTATGGTGTTTATTTTGCTGTAATGAGAAATTGTTGTTCTCGTTTTGTTTTTTGGGTTTTTTTTTGATCATCGGGTGTTCCTGGTTCATGAGGTGTGTGTTGTGTGTGTGTGTGTGTGTGTGTGTGTGTGTGTGTGTGTTGTGTGTGTGTGGTTGTGTGTGTGTGTTGTGTGTGTGGTGTGCCTGTGTGTGTGTGGTGGTGTGTGTGTGTTGTGTGTGTGTGTGTGTGTGTGAGTGTGTGTGTGTGAGTGTTGAGTGTGTGTGTCGGTGGGTGTGGTGGTGTGTGGGTGTGTGTGTTTGTGTGTCAGTTTGTGTGTTGTGGTGTTTGTGTTATGTGTGTGTTGTGTGTTTGTGTGTGTAAGTGTGTGGTGTGTGTGTGTGTGTACGTGTGTGTGTGTGTGTGTTATGTGTGGTTGTGTGTTGTGTGTGTGTTGTGTGCGATTGTGTGTGTTTGTGTATGTGTTTGTGTGTGTTGTCTGTGTGTGTGTGTTTGTGTGTGGGTGGGTGTGTGTGTTTTAGTTGGTTTTATAATTTTAAGATTTGTGATTGGGTTTTTGTGTTTCGGTCTGTCATCATGGTTCTTTTTCCTCATTATTGTTTTACCGTATCATGCCATGGTACGCAGGTTCCTCCTGAATGATGTGTTATCTTAATACTGATTATTTTCTATTATAATATATCTTTCTATATTCACGTTCCAGCTTTTGTATTACGTCGTATTATATATATTATAAATCGTATTTCTTGTAGATGTTCCTTAAATTTGATTTCATTCCACGCCCTTTCATTATTTCTTGCGTCAACACTCTTTATAGACTTACCTTCTTCAATTCTTATTCAGGAATTCATTGTCATAGTCCATCCAGATAAACCGGTGGGCTGTGGCAGCCTTCCTGAAGGCTCTGCCTGCGCTACTGCGAAACCGACAACCGCAGTTTTCAATTGCATACAAAAACCAGGCCGACATTCGTAAAAAGTTCTTATTGTGTCAAATATACGCCTTGATTTCAAGCTCTCGATAAACACACACCACCATCTGCCCCTCATTACGATTGTACGCAGATATTACCAATCCTTGGTTAACTTGCCCAAAAAGATCTTGGAATGTAGGTCTTGGCGTTGGGATATCGATTTTGTCTATCTTTGGCCACCTTTTGAAGGGATTATTCCAAGTATTATTCAGTGGTTTATATCAAGGTACGGTACAACGGAACCTATGTTACCTTCAAGATAAACGACTGCATAAAATCATGACTAATCCCGTCTAAATCTTGGGACAAGATCCCAATGTGTGG
This sequence comes from Chionoecetes opilio, assembly GCA_016584305.1. NCBI lineage: Eukaryota > Metazoa > Arthropoda > Malacostraca > Decapoda > Majidae > Chionoecetes > Chionoecetes opilio. The sequence goes on from JACEEZ010010532.1 coordinate 8,536, forward strand.
CACCTTGAATCACCTCAAACCGTCTCTCGCAATCGAATTGTTGCCCTTCGCCCCAGCTATTTGAACTCCCAACCACAACCATTCCTCAACCCAATTACGTTGGGTTAAATTAGATATATGCCGGATGCAGATTCTACAACCTTGATGTTGATGTGATTTGCATCCAAATTCTGTAATGGATCATCGTTTTCTTTCAACATTCCCGCACTGGTGGCACTAAAATTGATTGCTCACGCAGTTCAGGATAAGAATTATTATCCTCCAGTATAAACAAAATGTGGAGTTGGAAATCTGGTCATGAAGGTGCATCATATTGGAAATAGGTCAATAATTTGGTCCGTATTATCTTGCAACTTTTAAGGGTAGAGCGCTTGGAGTAAGATCCTTAAGGATGTGGTTGGTCAATCATCTTGGAACTTTTACGGGGTAATAGAGCTTGGAGATAGATCTGGACCATGGTTGGTCATTCATTCTTGGAACTTTTAGAGTTGACAGCTTGGAGTTAGATCGGGCCATTATTGGTCCCCACTTGAATTGTAACGAGTAGTAGGACTATACAGGTCGGTAGTATGTAGGATGCCTCTTCAGGATGGCGATGCCGGCCCGATCCCCAAACGAGTGTTTCCATGATTAATTAATGATTTATTTAATTAAACCATTAGCTATCTATCTTATTTCTGGATGGGTTTTAGTTTTGTTTCCATTTTTTCTCCCCTCATATAGTTCACCTGCTATCGCTGCTCACCCTTCTCATATAGCCCTGTTGTTTGTTGTTGCCTGTGGTCTTTGTTTATGGCGGTTTGTTTTGCTTGTAATGAGACTTTTTTCTCGTTTTTGTGTGTTTTTGATCATCGGGTGTTCCTTTGTTTCATGAGGGTGTGTGTTAGTGTGTGTGTGTGTGTGTGTGTGTGTGTGTGTGTGTGTGTGTGTGTGTGTGTGTGTGTGTGTGTGTGTGTGTGTGTGTGTGTGTGTGTGTGTGTGTGTGTGTGTGTGTGTGTGTGTGTGTGTGTGTGTGTGTGTGTGTGTGTGTGTGTGTGAGTTGTGTATGTGTGTGTGTGTGTGTGTGTGTGTGTGTGTGTGTGTGTGTGTGTGGTGTGTGTATGTGTGTGTGTGTGTTTGTGTGTGTAAGTGTGTGTGTGTGTGTGTGTGCGTGTACGTGTGTGTGTGTGTGTGTGTGTGTGTGTGTGTGTGTGTGTGTGTTGTGTGCGATGTGTGTGTTTGTGTATGTGTTTGTGTGTGTGTCTGTGTGTGTGTGTTTGTGTGTGGGTGGGTGTGTGTGTTTTAGTTGTGTTTTATAATTATATTTTGTTGATTTGTGTTTTTGTGTTTCTCTGTCACTCACGGTTCTTTTCCTCCTTCTTGTTTACCTTATTCATTTACATGTATGCAGTTTCCTCCTGAATGATGTGTATCTTAATACTGATTATTTTCTATTATAATATGTCTTTCTATATCACGTTTCCATCTTTTGTATACGTCGTCTTTTATATATATTTATAAATCTTTATTTCTTGTAGATGTTCCTTAAATTTGATTTCATTCCACGCCCTTCATTAATTTCTTGGTCAACACTCTTTATAGATACCTTCTTCAATTCTTATTCAGGAATTCCTTGTCATAGTCCATCCAGTTAACCCGTGGGCTGTGGCAAGCCTTCCTGAAGGCTCTGCTGAGCTACTGCGAAACCAAAACCGCAGTTTTCAATTGCATACAAAAACCAGGCCGACATTCGTAAAAGACTACTTATTGTGTCACATATACGCCTTGATGTCAGCTCTCGATAACACACACCACCATCTGCCTCATTACGATGTACGCAGATATTTACCAATCCTTGGTTATTTGCCAAAAGATCTTGGGATGTAGGTCTTGGCGTTGGGATATTTTGTGTCTATCTTGGGACTTTTGAAGGGATTATTCAAGTATTTATTCAGTGGTTTATATCAAGGTACGGTACAACGGAACCTATGCTTACCTTCAGATAAACGACTGCATAAATACATGAATAATCCCGTCTAAATCTTGGGACAAAATCCCAATGTGTGGCACCCTAGAATTCACCTCAACCGTCTCTCGCAAGCGACTTGCTGCCCTTCGCCCCAGCTATTTCAACTCCCAACCACAACCATACCTCAACCCAATACGTTTGGGTTAAAATTAGATATAATGCCGGATGCAGATTTCTACAACCTTGATGTTGATGTGATTTGCATCCAATTCTGTAATGATCATCGTTTTTCTCACATTCCCGCACTGGTGGCACTAAAAATTGATTTGCTCCCGCAGTTTCAGGGATAAGAACTATTATCCTCCAGTATAAAACAAATATGTGGGAGTAGGATCTGGTCATTGATAGGTGCATCATATTGGAATCTGGTCCATATTTGGTCCGTCATTATCTTGCAACTTTTAAGGGTAGAAGAGCTTGGAGTAAGATCCTTAGATGTGGTTGGTCAATCATCTTGGAACTTTTACGGGTAATAGAGCTTGGAGTTAGATCTGGACCATGGTTGGTCATTCATCTTGGAACTTTTAAGAGTTGTACAGCTTGGAGTTAGATCTGGGCCATTATTGGTCCCCATATTTGAACTTTAAGAGTATAGACTATATCAGAGATGGTAGGATGCTCTTCAGGA
>JACEEZ010010533.1:2500-14596 GCA_016584305.1 Chionoecetes opilio
GGAGTGTGTGAGGTTGGTATGGCCTATGCATAAGAGTGCGAGAGCAGTCTCCCAACGTCTATTAGAGTGGTAAGGATTTGACCATGGAGAGATAGAGGGTTTGATCAGGCAAAGTTTATTGGCAGAGAAAGTGGTCCAGGAAGATTGCCAGCGGTCGAATAGGAAAGATTTAAAGGAAGGGTAGAGAATATGGAGAATGACCTACAAAGCGATGATAAGCATTAAAGGTCACAAGAAGAAGAAGAAGGTTAAGGTGAGTTAAGTTAAGATACTTTAGGGTTTCGTGTTGATAAAATAGCTTACTTATTAATTAATCTTTTATTATCAAATACTGCACTGCGTTACATAGGCCTTACATGACGAATTTAACAAAAGAAAAGTTATGATGAGAACGATATGTACAACTTTCAGAGAACTTAATCTATGCCTATTAAAATGCTAACTAAATACTGTTTTTTAACGCGGTGAAAAATGCTGCCCCCTTGCTGCTTACTGACTGATATTGGATGCCAGGAGAAGGGAATACTACACTTCTTCTTAATTTCAGTTGTATTTTATCATTGTTAACCATAGTATCAGGTAAACATAGGCATCATTTTAACCAGAAGGGAATACTACGCTTCTTAATTTCAGCTGTATTTTATCATAGTTAACCATAGTAACAGGTAAACATAGGCATCATTTTAACCAAGGAATATACGCTTTTTAAATTTCAGTGTATTTTTCAAGAAACCATGTAACAGGTAAACTGGCATCATTTTACCAGAAGGGAATACTACGCTTCTTATTTCAGTGTATTTTACTTTATTTTAACCATAAAACAGGTAAACAAGGCTTTTTTAAACCCGAAGGGAAATTCGCTCTTAAAAAAATTTCAGCTGTATTTTATCAAGTTAACCCAAGACGGTAACAAGGCAAATTTTAAAGAAAGGTTAAGAAAAGGGAACGTAAAAAAAAACAAAAACTATCGAGTAGGTTGATTTTGAAAAAGGGGTTAACATAAGAGGAAGGGACAGGCAAAGAAAAAAGGGGGGGGGAGAGAAAAGGAAAAGTGAGGGGGGAAAGGGAGGGGAAGTTAAGAGAGGTAGGTAAGAGGAGGAGGGGAGGGGGGGAAGGAGGTAGAAAGAAAGAGAGGAGAGAGAGAGAGAGAGAGAAGAAGAGGGGGAGAGAGAGAGAGAGAAAAAGGGAGGAGAGAGAGGGGGAGAGAGAGAGAGAGAGAAAAAAGAGGAGAGAGAGAAGAGAGAAGAGAGAGGAGAAGAGAGAGAGAGAGAGGAGAGAGAGGGGGGAGAGAGAGAGAGGAGAGAGAGAGAAAAAGAGAGAGAAAAGAGGAGAGAGAGAGAGAAGAGAGAAAAAGAGAGAGAGAGAGAGAGAGAGAGAGAGGGGGGAGAGAAAAGAGGAGAGAGAGAGAGAGAGAGGAGGAGGGGAGAGAGAGAGAGAGAGAAAAAGGGAGAGAGAGAGAGAAGAGAGAGAAGAGGAGAGAAGGAGAGAGAGGAGAGAGGAGAGAGAGGAAGAAGAGAGAGAGAGAGGGAGAGAGAAGAAGGAGAGAGAGAGGAACCCAAGAGAGAGAGGAGAGAGAGAGAAGAGAGAGAGGAAGAGAGAGAGGAGAGGGGAGAGAGAGAGAAGAAGAGAGACACGACACAGACAGAAGACCAGACAGAGCAGAGAGAGAGAACAGACACAGCAGAGAGAGAGAGGAGAGACACAGACAAAAACAGGCAGAGAGGAAGGAGAGACACAGACAGAAACGGCAGGGGGAAGAGAGGAGAGCACGACAAAACAGGCAGAGAGAAGAGACCGACAAAAAACGGGCAAAAGGAGAGAGACACAGCAGAAACGGGCAGGAGAGGGGGAGATTTTTACGAAGGATGGTTAGATAAAAATAAAGGATGTTAGGAGAAATGAAGGATTCTGAGGCCTCTTAGCAAAATTCTTCCTTGCATGGAAACTTTGGGGCACATATTTACTAGCTGAAGTGGGTGGACAAAATAAATAATTTTTTTATGAAAATCACAATGACACTTGATCTTTGTCTTAAGAACTAGAAAAAAGGGAAAGCTACAAGAGGCCCGCGAGACCTACCAAGGTGTTCCTGTAATCTTTCCCTCTTCTTAACCCCCTTCAACCCCCCAGAAATTTCCTTTGCTATAAAAAATTGTCAGTTGTCGGCCAAAAATTTAAGAAAAGCACTTTAATATACAAAATTGTTAGTGGGCAAGGATCAAACAAAGGTTTTAAATTTTAAAAATTTCTTATATTCACAAAAAATCGTCTAATGGTGGTCATAATTTTCATGGAAATTACTTCTGGGTCTCAAGGGTTAACACATTTTAAAAAACTAAAGTCATTCTGAACCACATACAGGGAAGGACAGATCAAGAAACAACTGAAAATATAACTCACAAACAATAACAAAATAGGGAAAAGTGAGAAAAATATCACTGAGATTTTTCTTCCCGATCGAAAATATGAAAGAAGCAAAAATTCTGAAAAAAATTAAAAAATAAAAAATGAAAAAAATTAAATAAAAAATGAAAAATAAAAAATGAAAAATATGAAAAAAGCAAAAATTCTGAAAAAAATGAAAAAAAAATGAAAAATCTGAAAGAAAAAATGAAAAAGAAAAAATGAAAAAAATGAAAGAAAAAATGAAAAAATGAAAAACGCAAAAATTCTGAAAAAAAATATTACGAAGTCAAAATGATTATAATGCTGAGAAATATACTTAAGTGTTGGTAATCTACAATAATATTTCAGTATGTACATCATTTCATTGCTGTGATTGTGTTATAAAAGGTATTAGCTTATTGGTTGGATAGTCTGAGCATTGAAGCCTTAATTAACCCCTTCACGCCCAGATCTTTCCTGGGCTATAAAAAGTGTCTGTTGTCGAGCCATAAAATAACGAAAAGTAACTGAATATACCAAATGAGTTAGTGGATACGGATACTAAACAGGTCATAGCTATAAAATATCTTAAATATCTATTGCTTATATTCACTAAAAATCCATGTAATGTAGCCCCAAATTACAATGGAAGTTACGTTTCTGGGCCTCAAGGGGTTAAGAAGATCCACCCCCAATGTAGCACTAATCAGCGCCATAATAGTAATAACTGTCTATTGTAATTACAAAATACTTACAACAGTTATGAGACTAAATTGCATATCGGCTAAATAAAAATTGCAGCATGAGGAAATATTACACAACACACACACACACACACAGCTCCTTTTCCTGTATGTTACAACTACCGTAGATAACAGTCAAGTCGCCAGTTTAACGTTTTCTTTATTTACAGACGTGGTGGTGGCGTTAATACTTACTTTGTACATCCATGATTTTCAGGAAAGTTAGAAGGGTCTATCTGGAAAGTCTGTGTCATTTTGTGTCTTCATCTGTGTCATATTAGGGCTAACAATGAACAAATTAAAAAATAAAACCGAGTGGCGACCTTGCTAAAACCTACTACAGAAAAGGGCCCCACTAGTTTTTTAAAAACCCCAACAGTTGGGGTTTCCCCACTCGGGGGGAATTCAGGAAATTAGAGGAAAAGAAAAAAACAAGCCCCTTATATAAAAAAAAACCGGCGGAAGATGCTTGGATATATAAAAAATTCCCCCTGCCAAGGGGAAAAGCAAATTCTATTAAAGTTTGAAATTTTTGGAAAGTTTTGGGTGTCCTCCCGCCCAAAAAGGTATGAGCTCCCCTGTTTTTCCCTACCGCCAAAAAAAACGTGGGGTTCAAAATGCGAAAGTTTATTTGCGGGATAAAAAAAGCATAAAACAACCTAAAAAACGGGGTAGTTATTACACATTAAAATAAACAAATTGTACATCTTCATTGGCACAAAAAAATAGTTTTGATGCTAAAAATTTCGTAATTTTTGGGCCCGGGGGGCGGACATGCTGCAGGGGGGCGACTTAAACTGTTATCAAACGGTGGAAAAATACCCCACAACCCACACATACAAAAACACCCCCACAAAAAAGCAAACCCTGGGAGGGGAAGAAAAAGGGGGGAAATTTTTTAATCTATTTCTTTTAAACCCCTTTCTTTCCCCAGATTTTTTTTTTGGGCTAAAAAAATTTGTATTTTTGTTACCATAAAATTTTCAAAAAAACCCTTAAATACCAATTTGGGTTTTTGGACAGGGATACTAAAACAGGTCATATCTTTTAAAATATTGCTTATATAATCAAAATCGCCCAAATTTGGTAAAAAATTTAAAACAAGGGAAAAATAACGTTCTGGGGGCCCTCAAGGGTTTTAAAATCCGTGATACACCCAAAAAGATGCAATAAAAAGGGTTATCCCACCTGTTATTTTTTTCCTCACAAAAAAGGCAAAATTGAAAAAAAAAAAATTTTTGAAAAAAATAATTTTTGGAGAAAAAATAATTAATATTCTGTGATTTCATTTTAAATATTTTTTTTCCCTCTTGATTTTTCTACATTTAAAAAAAATTAGTTAGGCCTAATGGAAGAAAAACTGGTTATTCTGTTACCAAAAACCAAACCCCCCAAACACACACCCCCCCCCCCCTAAAAAACCCCCCCCCACCCCAAAAACCCACACCCCATACCCCCCCCCCTTTCCAAAACCCACAAAAACACCTAAAACCCCCCAAAAACCCACACACACAATCCCCAACCCCCCCCCCCACCCCCCCCCACACACAATACCCCCCCCCCAAAAACCCACACAAAAAACACTACCCAACTTCCCCACACCCACACCCACAATACCCACCCCCACACCCACACACCAATACCCCCCCAAAAACACCCACACCCACACACACACACACACACCTTTACTTTTGGGTGATTTTCAATATCGCCTCCATGGGACCTAAAAAAAAATACTCGTCTCCTGATTTTCCCGGTCGGCCGTGGGGGCATTGGCAGGGGGGTTTCTGCTGAAACTTGTGGCCGGGGGCAGGGGTGGGGGGTTTTGGGGGGCGGGGGGGAGACAGCCACTGCCATCGGTGCGTTCCCTTTGGGGTTTTGTGGCAACTATTGGCGGGGGCTGCCGGCCACCCCCTCACCACCCGGTCCCCTTTGGGTGCCTGTGTCTGGGGGGCCAAAGGACGGGGCAGAACTAAGAACTAAGGAACCCTACAAGGGGGCCGCGAAAACCTACACGGGGGTTTTCCCCCGTTATTTTAACCCCCTTCGTAACGCATTCCCTCACAATTTGGGTTTTTCCAAAAAACCCCACCCAAACACTTACCCACCCAAAAGTTTTTTTAAAAAGGGTGGATCTACAATTGTACCCCCGGGCTTTTCCCAAATTATCTAAAAAAAAAAAAAATTTTCGGTTTTTTTGGCTGTTTAAAAATTTAGCCCAAAAATTGGGCGAAAATAGAGTTTTTTTTTTATTTTGCCCCCAAAACTATGATTCGAAAAAAACTTTATCGAAGTAAAAAAAGGGTTTCATCTTGAGGTGTTCTACCAATTACCCCGAAATCGTTTTGTTAAAAACACCTCAGGGTTTTGCCCGAGAAAATTGATTTTTTTGAAATAAATGTACGAATTGCTTTTTTTCTGGGTTTTTTTTTCCCAAACAATAAAATTTTTGCTTTACCCCCAAATGATGCCCTTGATCTACTTCATATTTTTTCCCTCTTAATTCTTGCACGTATCTGCCAAAATTTTTTTTTAGTTTTTGAAAAAAACGTGATTTTAAAAAAAATAAAGGAAAACCCCTTGAAAAAATTTTGCAAAAATTTTTTAAAAAATAGATTTCCCTTTAAAAATTTTGGTTCCTACATTTTTATGGGGCCCAGGGTAAACACGAATCTGGGTCATTTTTTATTTACAATGTTTTAAAGTTCCTTTTTTCGGGCCAATTTAAAACAATGACACGATACTTCCAGATTTTCCCCTTGAAAACCAAATTAAAGAAACAAAACTTACAAAAAGGGACATAAAAAAAATTTTGTAGGCTTGGGGTGCCCAAAATGAAAAATTTTTTGAAATTTTTAAAACGCTCGGGGGTGTTTTTCCCGGGTTTCCCTCTCAAGTAAAACATATCGGTTAAAATTTTTGGGCGAATTGAGTAAATTTAGGCCCCCCCGAAAAAGGGGGGGGGGGGGGGGGAACTTTTAAAGGTGACGTGACTCGAATTTCGGGTTTTTTCAAAATTTTCCCACTTTTTTTTTTTCCCCCCCCAGGTTTAACATGGCAAAAAAGAGCCGCTAGTAATTTTTTGGCTGATCGAAAAGGGTTTCCAATCGATGAAATCACCGGAGCCCGGCTACCATCAAAGGAAGGGGGTCCCTCCTTTTCCCTATACCACCCCGCCGGGGGATGGGGAAGACGGCGAGCGGGGCAGGAAGGCGGTGGTGGGGGGGTTTTTTTCACCCCCCCCTTTTGGTCGCGCGGGCCCGGGGTTTTTCCCACAATTACGTAATACACCCCCGGAAAGAAGCTTCAAAGCTGGTAAAAGGCCTTTCAAAGACCTCAAGAAGAACAAAAACAAAGACAAAGGGCCCAAAATCGTAGGGGTTAGATTTTCAAAGGAGACCTCCAAAAATCTTTGAACCCCCCCGCAAAACTCCCCCCTTTTTCCAAACGGGCAACGTGAAGGACGAGGACAAGGAGTTCCCCAAAAGGGGTCGAGAGAAAACAGAGGGGAAAACATCCCCTTGGGTGGAATTGACCTCGTGCCCGCGAAAAAGGTGGGGGAAAACAGGTCGAGCCCCCGGAACTCGACTCAAGGGCTTTCCCGGGGGCGTGAAGACAAACGACCCTTGCCAGCTGACTGAAAAAGGGGGGAAATCCCAAAACCAAAGCAGTAAACCAAAAAAACAGCAGCAGGGCCTGTTTCGCGACGCACAAACCCGGGTCGTTTATCCCGAACCCCGAGGAAAAAAAAATTTGCGGCCCCCATCGTTTTTCCGTAAGGTCTTAAACCCCATTTCAAAATTGGGATGAAGAAGTTTTTCGGTGCGGCAAGCAACGTCCCAAAGTTGGGCCGGGTACCCTCAAGTTTTTTGGGAAGGACATTGGGAAATATTGGGGGGGGGCCTCGAAAAGCACGGGCCATCGAGCACGAAAATTTCGGGGGGGAAAAGAGCAAGCCGCCAGAAGAAACGGGAAATGCGGAAACCCGGAGATACCTGAGGGTTGGTCCCGGGCCCGGGACGGAAAACCTTCCTCCCCTCCCTCTCTGGGGGATACGGAGGACCCCCATCGCCGTCCTCCTCAAAAGGGGGGAAAAGGGGTCCGAGTTCCTTCTTGGGGTCCCGGCAAAGCTCGGATTTCGACTGGCAGAAAAGTGGCCCGCAGGGGGTCTTGAAGGGGGGTTGACGAAAACGACGTCAGGGACAAGATCTCCCCCTTTCTGTTTCGACACCACGGCTTTTGTACAAATGGGATGGTGCCAAGGGTTGGGATTCGGATTGAGAAAGAAAACCCGGAAAAAGCTTGCTTTGGTTGGGCCCGCCCCCCATCTGGGCCCCGAGGTGATCCTCAAGGGTTTCTTCGAAGGGCCCGCCCCCGGCCTTTTTTTCCCTTTTTTGTTTTTCCCGGCCCATTGGAAACTTCAAACGACCCCCGTAAACGATGGTCCTTTTGTGGAAATTTCCCCGCCAGAGAGGGGGACGGTGGAAAAATCGGAGGACCTCGTAAGTTTTTTCGCCCCAATGACACTGCCGCAAACTTTAAAGGAAAGACGCATTTGGGCCCTTTCCCGAAGGGGGGCCTTTTGATTTTCGAAGAAAACCCTCCCCGGGGGGAAGGAAAAAAGAAAAACTTTCCCTCTCTCCCCCAGCTGTTTTCCCCGGTTTGGGGAAAGGTTTCCCCCAAAACCCTTCCGGGGCCCCCTGGAGGGTCTCCTCAAGCCCCCGGGGGAAAGGGCCCAAAGGGCCCCCCTACTGCCTCAAGCTACAATGGGTTTAAATTTCCCCGGGTGGGGCGCTGCTGGTCAGAGAAGGCCGGATGGAACGAGGGGGCCCCCCTTCTTTTCTCTGGTGTACTTTCAAGCAAGGCATGGGCCCCATCCCCTGTAAAGGGTCCCTTGAAAGACTTTCCTTTTTCCTCGAGATCCTCAACACCAACCCCCGACCAAACCCCTTGCCAAGGGAAAGGGAGAACAAGCCCTGCGCGGGCCCCCTGTGGTACGTTTTCCGAGGAAAAAGCGGGACTGGCCCTTCTTCGACTCAAGGAAAATTTATGTTGGGGGAGAAAAAAGATGGGCAAAGGGATTGGGCAAGCCCCCCCCTCGAAAAAGGAACCAAGCCTTGGAGGGAAAAAAAAATGGGCGACGTCTTCCTCCCCCCTGTACTTCGTCACTTCGAAGACCCGGTCCCTTCCCCCTTTAGAAACTCCCCCGGGGGAAGGGGGGCTTTCCCGGCAAAGGACCCCCCGGCCCCCCCGTGGGAAGGGGGGACGAACCCCATTCAAAGGGCCCCCTTTTGGAAAAAGGGCACTTGGCCTCCGAGTGGGCAAAGAGCCCCCGGGGGCCGGGGGGGATCGCCCTGGCCCAACCTACCTGGGGTTCCCAAGTCGGCCGCACAGGAGAAGTATCTTTCCCCCAGTTTTGTCCCACCACCATCGGAAAATTTTTGGTGCGGGGAAAAAAAAGGAGGACCTTCACCAAAGGCTTTTTTTGAATGGAAACAATTTAAAAATGTCTTTTTTTTGGTTTCCTTAAAGTTTCTTTCTAAAAATGTGGGATGTTTGGTTTTTTTTTTGTTTTTGAAAGGGTTTTTAGAAAAAATTTTTTATTTTTTTCGGACCCCTAAAATATTTCTCCCAATTTTTAAACTTTTCCAGAAACTCTTCTTATGCATTTGGAACCCGAAGAAAAACACGAGCAAGTTTAAAAAAACATGTTTCATTTTTTTTCCCCCTAATTTTTTTTTGGGGGCAAAAAACCCCAATAGGCATTTCTTTGTTAACATTACTTTCAATACAAAGATCACATAATATTTTCTACCTACCTACCTTTTTCCATTACAACCTACCCCCATTTACTATTATTTAACTACCTACCTTTTTACCATTAAATATAAACCCCCCTTATATTACCAAATTTCTTTCCTACCACCATTAAATATGACTTAAACCCCCCATTACTAGTAATATGACTGGGCCCAGGAGTCCCTTTACCGTCAGCGAGAGGGGCGCCCTTGGGCTGGCCCGGCCCGCCACCACATGGATTTTTGGGCCACGGCCACGGCGGGCCCTCCGCCCCGCCAAAGGGGTCCATGGCCTGCTGGTACTTTTGTTGGCCGCAGCAGGTCCTTTTTGCAGCTCCGGTAGGCCTTTCCCTGGTGCCAGGTTTTCTGCAAAATAGATTTCGGGGGGGTGTTTTTTAAATTTTTTGGTCCCCCTGGGAAAATTTTTGGGGATATTATGTAATTTTTTTTTTATGCAATTTTTTGGGGGGCAATAAAAATCCCATCTATTTATCTATTTAACAAAACGTCCCCCCCTCACCTCAGCACTGGGGCCCCCGGCTATATAAAAAGGAAAAATAGGCCCCCTTCTAAAAAAGGTCTTAACTCAAGCTGAAAAAATTTGAGAAATTTAACCCCTTTCAAGTGGATACGCGATGCATTCCTTTTCCCTCCCCTTTGTGGGTTTCCCCAAGCCCCCTTTGAGCCTTTAAATGTTCTAAAGGGCTGCAACACAAAAAGGGTGTATGAATAAGGGAAAATAAGGAAGCTACAAGGGGGGCTCGAGCCCTACACGTGGTAGTTCATGTTACTTAAAACCCCACCTACATCCCCTTTCACCCCAAACCCCTAAAACTGTTTCTAAAAACCCGCATATACTATATTTTGATGCCAAAAAGGGAAAAAAATTTTTTATGCTTTTTTTTTTTCCATAGTTAAAAATATTTTCAGGGAAAATATAGGCATCATTTTAAGCATGAGACCTTATGATAGCATGGAATTTTTTTCGCCTCGCTAAAAAAAATATACTAAAAACCAGTTGCTAAAAACCAGTCTCAAATGTAACCTAGCTTTTTATTATATGAAAATAAGTGCTATATTTTTGGTTTCCGCAAGTACATAAATAACTACTGCACATTAACTGAGCCGAAAATAATAGAGAGAAAAATAGACTAACAGTGTTTATGCTATAGTGTCGGTTATGTTTTTTGACTAAATTTCCGACGTTTTTCTGAGTTTTTTGATAAATTTTCGACCTTTCTCTTGATTTTTTTGACTAATTCTTGACTTTTTTTGTTTTTTTTGAGGACGATTCTATTGACGATTTTTATTGTAAAGAGGGTCACCAAGACTTAATACAAATACTTACTTAAATCAATCAAATACTGACTAATACAAACACTTACTAAATCAATCAAATACTTACTTAAATCAATAAAAAAAAAACCCCACCACCTTATAAGTGAGTCCCAGAATGTGTGTAAATGGTTGTGTTTGGCTATTTTCTCTTTTTTTTTCTTCTTCTAATTCTGTGTTTCTAATTAGAGTAGTTGTTAGGCCTGTGTTACATTATAGTGTTACCCTGACACACCCACTCACCCACACCCACCTTATAAGTGAGTCCCATACCCCTTTTAAGTGAGTCCCAAATACCCACCAGGATCTCCCTCACTTCCCTTCACCCACCTTAAAGTGAAGTAATAAGTTTAAAAAATGGTGTTTAAAGTTATAGGTAATTTCCCACCTTATAAGTGAGTCCCATACCTTATAAGTGAGTCCCATACCTTATAAGTGAGTCCCATCCTTATAAGTGAGTCCCATACCTTATAAGTGAGTCCCATACCTTATAAGTGAAGTCCCATTTCCTTATAGTGAGTCCCATACCTTATAAGTGAGTCCCATACCTTATTAGTGAGTCCCATACCTTATAATGGGGTCCCATACCCTTATAAGTGAGTCCCATACCTTATAATGAGTCCCATACCTTATAAGTGAGTCCCATACCTTATAGTGAGTCCCATACCTTATAAGTTGAGTCCCATACGTTATAAGTGAGTCCCAAAACCTTATAAGTGAGCCTATACCTTATAAGTGAGTCCCATACCTATAAGTGGAGTCCATACCTTATAGTGAGTCCCATACCTTATAAGTGAGTCCATACCTTATAAGTGAGTCCCCTACGTTATAAGTAAGTCCCATACCTTATAAGTGAGTCCTATACCTTATAAGTGAGTCCCATACCTTATAAGTAAAATCCCATAATGCCCTGCCCGGATCTCCCTCACTTCTCGTGCCCGCGCCTCCGTGTCGTCCTCGTCCACCTTCATGCGCTTGGCCAGCTGCGCCACGTTCAGCTTCTCCTGCTTCACCGGTAGTACACACGCTTGCTGCTGCCGGGCTCGTTGTGGCCGTAAAAGTCGTTCTTCACAAAGAGTCGTTTCCCGCCCTGCTGCTGTTGTGGAGTGAGGGAAGAACATAGGAACATAAGACATAAGGAAGCTACAAGAGGCTGGAGACATAAGAAAGAAACATAAGAGACATAAGAAGAGGGAAGCAAGGATGGAAGTGTCACCTTCCACAAAGATGGAAAGTGTCAACAAGAAGGTTTCTGGTAATTATTTCCTTCCTTAAAACTCCTCCTTGACTCCACACTAACTACCTACGACCCGAGTCCATGCCAATCCTTTACCACCCTATTGGTGAGCGTGTTTCAACTTGAACCAATCATTTACCTATCAGTCATGAACAAAGTATTAGTCAACACTATATAGAGGATTAAGACGAGCTTTATAGTAAACACGCACCCTTTGGGTGTGCCCCTGAAGTCACGCCATCATTGGGAAAAAGGGAATAATAAAGAGGCCATTAGTATAACAGGGGAAAAATAAAGGGCCATTAGTATAACAGAAAACATAAATAATAAAGAGGCCATTAGTATAACAGAAAACATAAATAATAAAGAGGCCATTAGATAAACAGAAAACATAAACAAAGGATGGGGGTGCTAAAAGTCTTCCACTAATGTTTGATTCCCCTTGAAATAAAAAGAAAAACTAAACTTGAAGTAGTATTTAGTTTCAACCTTCAAGCAATAGAAAAGTAAATGTATGGATTCAGTACATTCAGCCTTCGAGTGAGAATAAATTATCATTAATCATTATTATTATTATTATTTTTATTTTATTATTATT
>JACEEZ010010534.1:0-15000 GCA_016584305.1 Chionoecetes opilio
ATGATTAAGTTTTTAACCTTTAAATTGAATTTTTTGTTACAACGTAAAACTTTGCAAATTACTTTTTGATTACGAAATAAGTTACGCCTCATAACCTATCGCATCCCGCCCCCGCGCCGAGCTGGATAACACGGCGCGATGTGTGTTCGCGCCCAGCCTAAATGACCAATTAACGGAATTACACAGATTCATATTAAACCGTAAATATAAGAGTACAAATACAGGTGATTACTTTGCAAGAGGTGAATGAATTGAGTTTGTTTGGACTGTCATTAGCTGCTGCTGATGATGATGCTGTCCGGGTACCCAGGATATTTACAAATACATAGTTTACTTCTATGAAATACGCCATACATAAAACCTTTGCCATTAAAAGCAGTGATGAGAATGCTCTCAGTTTTCCTCTGTCCACTGCATGTCAGTTCAAATAATTATGACGACCAATCAATTTTAAACTTCAGTAGGGTGTTTTCACATAAATTTATTATGACCCTTGAATCTATGTCATGAAGGTCGTCTGGTTAGGCCTTGCAATAACCGCCAAAGAGAGCTCGTCAAGGGTCACGTTCCCTGCCTGGATGTGTATTATGTTTATTTTAAATATTTCCGTATTTTTTATATATTTTTGCCCAAAAAAAACCCAACTAACTAACTATCGGGGGAGTGTGGTGTTGCCCGGTGCTCATTCCCCCGGCGCATTCAAGTCCCCGCGCCGCCACCCTCGCACACAAACAGGAGAAGCGGAATGGAAAATTTATTATTAGCTCAGAATTTGTTGATACTGAGCTGGTAATTTCCCTGATATGAGTGTATGCTCTTGAAGAAATTATACCAATTTCAGTTCCCAATCTCATCCTATATATACGCGCTAAGATCCCTATAGACCAGGCAGTTTTTTTTAAAGTCCCGAAGGAAGAGAGACGTCTTTTCCAGTACTTTTTTTTACAGATCGTAACACAAACCTTGGAATCCCCTTGTAATTGTACTAAGCTGTCTGTGAGGGTGGTAGTCGCCGTCGCTTGATAGTTTTTTTAAGTCCCCAAGGAAGCCGAGATATGTTTTAGTTTTTTGACCTTAACATAAGCTTTTAAAATCACTTATCCAGCAGTAGTTACGGAGGCTAATCTCGGACTGGGGTGGCTCCTGGGCTCATATGAGCTAACTAGTCCCGAAGAGAGGGTGATTGGAAGATAGGATGAGGATGAAGAGGATTGAAGAAATATATTATTCATGAAGGCAACGTGTGTCTGAGAGGATAAATACTATAGCGTACCTTTTTAGAAGAGCGGCGAGCAGGATAAACTTCACGTCCTTTGAACCTAGTGGCTTGATAATTATATTTTTACTTTGTTTGCTGCAATCGCTTCTTTGGTTTGGGTTGTGGGTGGTCACGGGTGTGGTCATTGTGGCTTAGGTGACTCAGAACACCATCGCCTTTCTTCTGTTACCGGTGAGAGGCTTCATCTGACAACTTTTATTAGTGGATCAGTCCTCATTGAATTTTCGTCGTACATCTTTTTTTTTTCATGATTATTCTTAACACTTGTTTCAGTTATGTTTTTTTTGTCCCACTCGCGGGCCAAAACGTCGAGATATTAGTCTTATTTTAAATGAAAAAATTCCCCCGCTTCATTTTTAAGGTTTTTTTCCCCTTTGGACTTCGACGCATGACCGAGTACCGCGTCATGCCGTCCTTCCCAGCTCACTCCGACGCCCTCACCCCCTCTCGCCTCCCACTCCTCGCCTTCAGTCGTGACCGTACCGTGCTGCCTTATAGTGTCAGATCTCTCAGTGTCATCGAAATTCACGAGTGCCAGAAGATTGCAAGGAAAAGGGAAAATGTTCTTCCTTAAATCTGTGTCATGAAGGTCGTCTGGTTATAGGCTTTGCAGCGGTGGTGAGGGGTGCTGAGCAAGGTTGCTGCGTCGTCCTGAACACCACCGGCAACCCACGCAGGGCTTGCGATGGGGAAAGGCTGACCCTGCAGCACGACGTCATTACCCAGGCGCCCACAGCCTCCCGCCGCTGCACCGAGTGGGAGGCTCTCCGCCCGGCTTACCCTGTGGGGTGTGGGTCTGCCCGCCGGGACTTTGATGCGCGGGACGGTCAGGGTCGCTATGATAATGAGGCAATGATCGGGACTTCAAACCCAGAGCGCAGTTGCAATGATTAAAAGGGTCGCAGTCATGTTTACATTGTAGTGTTTGGAAGTGTTGCGCAGAGTCCAGATAGTGGCTGGAGCGCGGGCAACCAGCGTCCCTGGTTAGGCCATTACGCATGCCTCGTGATGGGTATTAATCGATGCTTCGTGGATAATGATAGCAAGAAATTTACGACCGACCAGGAAGAAACAAACTGCTCGCCTCTCCCCAGGCCATCTTGTGCCCCCCAGGTAGCATTCCAGCTGGTGCTCGCTGAGTGGCGCCCACCCGAGAAAATTACGCTCTGTGCGGGCCCCTCGTCGAGATGGGGTTGAGGGGTGATCGCTAATGTAGTTTAGTTTGGAGTGTGTCGGTGATATGATGTGTGGAGTTGTGTGTGTGTTAGGGAGAAGGAGGACGAGGGTAAGGGGCTCCTGAGGAGGACTGATGACATGCCCGGCCAGCCTGCAGCGTGTGTGGGGCGGCCGCGGGAGGGTGTGAGTGTAACCCTGTGAGGCTGCGAGGCTGTGAGGGAGGATTTGCGGGTGTCAAGAGTGACGTGTTTGTGCATGCTACGGGTGAGGCCCTGGTGGCGATAGTGCCCACGCTGCGCCGGATGCAGGGAGGGCGGGGCCTGCGGGGTCATCATGAGAGGGAAGAGTTGCTTTTGGTGACGTTGAGTGAATGTGAGTTTATGGAGATGGCCCCCCAGAGCGTCGCGGTGGGTGTCGTTGCGTTTCATGGTTATTGCCGGGCGGGTCTTTTGTGTTGGGTGACACTTGTGAGGTGATAACGTGAAGTGTGGCGTGAGGGTGGCGGTGTGGCGCCCTCAGGGATGGTTGTGAGGCGCAGGTGTGTGCCGCGGAAATACATGCATGTGAAACGCGAAACTGTAGGTAAGATATTTAGATAACAGGAAATGGGTGTGATATGTATTAAATGGGCAAGTAGGTTGGGCCGTAGGTAGATTCCTAAATAAAAAAATAGGTAAATAGGCAGGTAGGTGGACTAATAAGTAAGCTAATAAGAATGAAACCAATTCTCTTACGATGCTCCTTTTCTGTCTTGCATTTTATCCACAATCGTGGTTTACGAACAAAACCGGTGATAACAGTGTAGATACAGATTACTTCATGTACTACACGGTGGTTGTATGTACTGGTGGTGTTAACACAATGGGGTTTTAGCAGGGCGCGGGGTGTGATAACGGGGCCGAAATTATTATGCCGGACGGTGATGAATACACCATTTTCATTTTTAAAAAATAATTTATGTATTGTTGACCGATATGAGCAAAAAAAAATTACTCGTAGAGGCTCACACAGATAGATAGATAGATAGATATTTTATTGACCACAACATACAATTTATTAATCATAAAAAACAACGATATAATGGTCCCCAAAAAATTACGTTATCAATTTTTGAGCCTATGTTTAAGGTAAAGCGAATTCTAAGCAAAAGTAGTGCATACTTAATTTTACACAAAAAAAAAAATCTTCAGAAAGGGAGTCACGAGTAGTGCTGATGTCGCGCTGAGCTATCAAGAGTCTGCGGATTTTATAACTTCGCCAGGGAGCAATACAGGTGGTGGGTGTCCTTCATCCTCGGGCCCCGGGTTTGGGAGGGTCTATCTTATGGTCGTATGCAGCTTTAGTGTCCCCATGGTAACTACAGTGCTGTGTAAAAAAGTATTCATATTATCATTACCGTGGGCTAGAACACGAGCTCCGTACAACCCTACTGTCGACGGATGCCCTCGTTGAAATATTAAAATAGATAGATATATTTTATTGATCTCAACATACAATTTATATAATCATAAAAACCACGATATATGGCCCAACAAATTACGTTATCAGTGGTCGTGCTAAACTTTATTATATTGTCAACTTGAATGTGGTAAGAATGTGCCATGTATATTATCATCGCACGTTGAGGAGACATTCAGCAACATTTTTCAGTTTCCGATGGCAGGCGTTTTCCCGTTTGATGCTAACTTTATATATTCACCTTCTTGAATCTGGTGGGAACGTATGATTTTACTAGTGTTTCTTTTAACAGATTGAGTCTTTTTCCATTGTTTGGCTGAAAAATACAGTCTCACCGACAAGCATTTTGGTACTTTGACTATCTATGTAGCTCTTCTCTCTCTCTTCTCTCTCTCCCCTCCTCTCTCGTCTCTCTTTTCTCTCTTCTCTCTCTCTCTCTCTCCCTCTCTCTTTTCCCCTCTCTCTCTCTCTCTCTCTCTCTCCTTCTCTCTCTCTCTCT
The DNA here is from genome assembly GCA_016584305.1 of Chionoecetes opilio. Taxonomy (NCBI): domain Eukaryota; kingdom Metazoa; phylum Arthropoda; class Malacostraca; order Decapoda; family Majidae; genus Chionoecetes; species Chionoecetes opilio. The sequence goes on from JACEEZ010010534.1 coordinate 4,413, forward strand.
CTTCCTCTCTCTCCCCTCTCTCCTCTCTCTCTCTCTCTCTCTCTTCTCATATACCGTGTCACATCAACCCTTTCATGAGCAGCCTCCTCACCATATATCCGTCGACGCCTCATCACTATAACCTATTCCTAATGTCTCTTTTTAAAGCCGTAAACACATCCTCACAACCCTCCACCACCTGTGTACCACCACCACCACCACGCCCCGTCTCCTCATTGTTTTGCATCTCACAACACGAAAATGAGGACGTAAAAAGGAACAACATAACCGAACATCTTAAAAGGACATCATTTTCAAGAACTTGTGTTATGTTGTGTATTATTTTTTTTTTTAAAACGTTGGAGCCTATGTATATGTTATGTATGTATGTAAAATGAAAGGTACTAGCATTCATCTATCCACCCATCCATCCGGGGTATTCGTACTCCGCCGTACTCTGTGTTCAACTGGGCAATCAACTTTTCATCCAACTGCCCCTTGTTCTCGCTCGATGGGGTACTTTGTGATTTACTTTGCGGGAAACTTTATTTTGTGTTTACTTTATAGTTAAGGTAATGGACACTTGCCAGAGAATTGTTTTATTGCAGTGTTTATTTCAGCTTTTTTTCCCATATTTTTACGAGTTTGTGGTGGGTTTATTCGCTCGTTCCTCTGGATGTTTGATGTTGTGATTCCACGTAGAGAATGGAGTAGTAAAATGAAACGTATGTGTGTGAAATGGGGCGGAATGGAGATGCTTAAACCGAAGGACATCGTTCACAACACCACACACACCCACACACACAACACACACACAGACACACACACACACACACAGACACACACACACCCCACACACAAAACACATAGACCACACACACATAGACACACACACAACACACCACACACACACACACACACACCACACACACACACACCACACACACGCACGCCCCACACACACCACACACACACACACACACACACACATAACACACACCACACACGCACCACACACACACACCACACACCCCACACACGAAAAGCGAGAGAGAGGAGAGAGAAAAGAGAGAGAGAGAGAGAGAGAAGAGAGAGAGAGAGAGAGAGAGAAGAAGAAGAGAGAAGAAAAGAGAGAGAGAGAGAAAAGAACTATACCGAGAGAGTGAACCAGCCTTGAAAACCACTATAGTCCTATTCACTTAAGTTTGGATTCCTGGCTGGGAACTGCTCGCGGCCTAGCCGAGTTTGTAAGGACGTCGCTGATTGGCTGATAGACTCGGGCTGGGTGGCGTTTGGTGGTGGTATTGCCTCACCGCAACCCAAAACCCTTGCCTTGCCTCAAAAAAATATTCATATTTCTTGGCTTTACTCATCTCTTACACAAGATAGGCCTATTTTGTTTGCAGCAGTAAATCAGGCAGTGATTGTTCAACAACAACACGTCATTCATAACTCAATGGGGTAAAAAAAGTCATGACTGACTATCACAAGAGTAGGCGGACTTTTAGGTTTTCAGTGCATTGAAATGTTGTACCTCCTCCCCAATATTACCCAAGCTACCAGATGATTTTTAAATGAAAGCTGAGCCTACCATCGTGTTTCATAATACATTGCTGCATATCATGAGCATAAAAAAATTACACTAAGACTTCACTAATATTAAGATAATTGAAGGAAAGTAAAAGAGTGTTTTAAACATTCTTTCTTGCTTATTTTGTTTTCAACTCGATGTAACTCCATCAGTTTTGGTTGCATTCAATTTTCAAAGCACTGTTTCAAAACCCTTTTATATTTTTCCGCTTCCTGTTGGTATGTAGCACGTACCAATAAGGAAAGAGTAGGTGGTCAAAATGCAGAGCTGGACTACCAAAATGAAATTCGGTATTTCGGTATTTCGGTACTACCGGCGGTAGATTTATCTACCCCTACCCAAACTTCGGTACCAAACATCTACCGATACCGATACCGATACCGAAAGGGGTCTACCGAACGAATTTCTTCGGTAGAATTGAATTGAAGTTGGAAAATACGCCAATAGATGGCACCACAATTTTTTTTACTTAGTCAGTCAGCTGATGGATTCGGGACCGGTTGGTTCTGTTGCGGAGCTCCACATTTAGAACGCTACTACCGAATTACTATCATACTTTGAGGTGAGTAAAATTATACAGCGTACAACTAACATTAGTCTATTGTTATATAACTTCTTTGAATGTCTATGGCAGTTTTGTAAGAAAATAATAGATATAGTTTGCCTGTGCAATTATGGCACAACACGAGTGTCACTGGAGTGTGGCTAAAAAAATTACGTTGAAAATGTGGTGCCCTATAATGAATATCGATGATATATGGAACAGTAACCAAGGCAATAGCAAATACTTTCAAAAGAATGTACCAATGTTATAGTTAATTATAAATGAGTTTTTTCGGAATCAATGTAGATGTATTGTAGTGATCTAGTTACCAACTGATATGCTTTTGCTACTCTTGGTTAGCAAATTTTATACTAATAGTCATAGATATTGTGATAAGTTACATATAAACTGCAATAGTTACTGCCTTCGTTTCTCATCTGTTCCGTCTACACTGCAGACATATATTCTTAGAATATTTTGTTAAATATTGGCTTTTAAAAAGGGTTTTATGGGCTCTAGAATGTATTGCTCATGTATATGCTCAATATCGGACCAGTGAACCCCACACAGGGATGCTGGGTTCGGATGCAGCGGTGGGACCCGACTGTGAGGGAGTACCCTCTAGACGGAAACAAGTAAACAAGTAAATAAACAATATTAAAGGCTTTTAAAGGTGTTTTTTTATTTTTATATATAAAGGTTTTTTTTAAATCTACCGAATCGAAATACCGAAATACCGAAGCAGTCGGTATATTTTTTTTGGGAAAACTACCGCAATACCGAACCGAATGGCCCTTTTCATCTACCGAATACCGATACCGCCGGTAGAAAATCTACCGAATCCAGCTCTGTCAAAAAGGCTAAGAAAGTTAAACTTTTTTTAAACTGGTTTCCGTGACGGGTGGGGCCTCTGATAGCTCTCCCGAGAAGTCTCTACTGTACAATAGGGAGGGAGCAATGCTCACCCGTCACTGTGTCAGTTTGAAACAGTTTAAAATTTCTTAGCCATTTTGACCACCTACTCTTTTCCTTATTGGTAAGTGCTAAAATACCACAGGAAGCGGAAAAGTATATGGGTTTTGAAACAGTGCTTGAAAATTTAATGCAAAACCCAAAAATGATGGAGTTACATCGAGTTGAAACAAAATAAGCAAGAAAGAATGTTTATACACTCTTTTACTTTCCTTCAATTATCTTAATATTATGAAGTCTTAGTGTAATTTTTTTATGCTCATGATATGCAACAATGTATTATGAACACGATGGTAGGCTCAGCTTTCATAAATATCATCTGGTAGCTTGGTAATATCGGGTAGGAGTACAACATTTCAATGCACTGAAAACCTAAAAGTCCGTCTACTCTTGTGATAGTCAGTCATGACTTTATTTTTTACCCTATTGAGTTATAAATGGCGTGTTGTTGTTGAACAATCACTGCCTGATTCACTGCTGCAAACAAAATAGGCCTATCTTGTGTAAGAGATAGTAACCCAAGAAATATGAATATTTTTCTGAGCAACGCAAGGGTTTTGGGTTGCGGCAAGGCAAGTACCACCACCATCGCCACCCAGCCCGAGTCTATCAGCCAATCAGCGACGTCCTTACAAACTCGGCTAGGCAGCGAGCAGCTCCTAAGAATCCAGCCTAAGTGAATAGACTATAGTTAAGGGCTGCGTTCCGGTCACTGTTTATCCTGTGAGCATCGTAAATAACACGTATTGTCTTTGGCTTATTGCGAGGCCTTGAAGCAGACACAGACTTCTCATCTTACCGACCTCACCTGATGTAGCCTGGCCCCTGAAGCACGAAATAGCCACTCATGCGCTGCCTTCATGCTTCACGTTACGCCCTGTAAGCAAACTTCCTGCGTCGTAATGATGATTCCTTGCATATAGAAACTGCTTTTGTTGTTTGATTCCGCTTGGTGTGAAAAGACCGTGTATTTTTAATGGCAATTGTTGTAATGTTCTTGTGGGTGATAATTTTGCCTCATATGGTGACTTTTTGGTGGGTGAAACACTTGTTTAAGCTGTGTATAAGAGCATCCACTTTTTTTTCCGCCCCCGTTGGGTCACTTTTTGGTGGCTGAAACACTTGCATGAGATGTTTTGAAGAGGCATCCACTTTTTCAGTCCCCGTTGCTTTGTGTGGAAACTGAGATATATATGTTTGTGAATATTAAACACCCTTGAATGCACCGCGAGAATCGACATCTTAACCCCTTAACGCCCAGATTTTGCTATATAAAATCGACTGTTGTTAGCCATCAATTGCGAAAGTTACTTAATATACCAAATTTGCTAGTGGACATGGATACTAAACAGGTCATATCTATTAATATTGCTTATATCTATTAAAATCGTCTAATGGTAGTCAAATTACAATGGAAATTACGTTCTGGACCTCAAGGGTTAAGTCTGTTGCTTTGTGTGGACCTTAAGAGATGCTCAAGGAATAAACGTATCTCTAAAGGCACCTCTTGCAGTCTTGAGTATCCAATTACGGTCGTATATTTGTATCGTTGGCTCAGGAAGTCATCGCAGGGCTTGTATTCTGGGTTTATACGTGTATTTTCCAGTCCATGTCACACTCCTAAAGGTCGACTCGTCAATACCGTTATCTGCAATGCACAAAATACAAATATAGAAAGAAAACCAGGAGCAATCAAAGTGACCTAGAAAATAATAAAAACTACTGCCGACTGATGGAAATGAAGTTTAGAAACAAAGTGCAGGTGTGTCGTGTGTGTCGTGTCTCAATGGATTTAAACTTTGCACCAAGGAGGATGTTGCTGTGAGTAGAGCAACGCGGGCTTTGATTTAGGCCAGCGGGGAGCCAACTAAAGGACGAGTGTTTGCTTTGATGGTGTGGTGTTTGTTCGTGGCAGCCGTGTCCTCTGTCGCTACCTGGGCCGCCGATGTCCCTGCAAACTCATTAGAAGTTAGTGGTTTGAGTTGTCACCAACCTACTCGTGGTGATGATTGGAAACTGTTATATTTACTTTTTTGATAACTGATTCAAGAGAAGAGAGAAGAGAGATGAGAGAGAGAGAGAGAGAGAGAGAGAGAGAGAGAGAGAGCGAGAGAGAGAGAGAGAGAGAGAGAGAGACGAGAGAGGAGAGAGAGAGAGAGAGAGAGGAAGAGAAGAGTTTTGGTGGTAAAAAGGACGATTGATAGACAGACTAAGCGAAAGAAACTCGTAAGGGTGAATGCAGGTTGAAATATACGTCTTTTTCAGTGGTTTTTTTATTTTCACTACACACTTTTGACATCGTGTGAAACATTGCTGTGTAGCTATACCAGTACGTCGCTTTCGCAGTCCATGTCAGGGTATACAACGGCGGTGCTTGAATGGTGTATGAAGGCAGCGTTGTTCACTTCCCTGCGGGGAAGGTTCACTTCCCCCGTGACTACGAATACAGTTTTCAGGCACGGAGAGAACCCTGCCTTCCCGACCCTGCTAAAATCTTATACAATCCAAATTAAAGCATTATAACTGAGGGGGATGGGCTAAGTATTGTATATAAGTGAGTATTTAGTATATAGTAAGTGATATAAGTAGGTATTGTATATATTTATAAGTGAGGGCTAATTATTATAACTGAGGGACAAGGGATTGACTGTATTTTTATTTTGTATGTGACTGTATTTATTGTAGCATTGTTTTTTTAATGGGAGATGGAAGTGACTGTATTTTTTATGTTGTATTTGACTGTAGTTACTTTTGCATTGTTTTTTTATTGGGAGATAATAGTGACTATTTTTTTTTTATCTATATTGTATATGACCATTTATTGTAGCATTGTTTTTATTATTTTCTAGGTCACTTTAATTATGCCTGTTTTTTTAGATATGTGTATTTTATGCCGTGTAGATAACGGTATTGACGAGTCCTGCGATGGGGCCTGGAACTCACTGGTCCTGTTGAGCTGGTGGTGGGGCCGAGTAGGGGGGGGACGGGGCATATGGGGGGGGGCACGCACAGGTGTTGCCCAAGCCGAGTCGCCTCAGGTCATGCCCGAGGGTACAAAACGTGACCCTTTTAACTATAATGTACGTATACTTACTCGTACTTATGTTACTTAGTTTACTTACTTATATATTCTAACTACAATTTATACCTACTCGTACTTATATTACTCTTATTTACTTACCCGTCAGGGTGGCTCGATTGGTGGAGCTGTTGTCTTGCGGGAGTAGCGTCCCTGCGCATTCGGTCAGCGGTTCGAGTCCGCCTAGTTTCGTGCTGACGTGGCGGCGCTTTGTATAGTCAATAACCTTGTAGTTGGTACTTGCAAAGTGTCTAGATAGGATGAAAATCTTATCTGGTACTTGCAAAGTGTCTAGATAGGATCAACGTATCTTATCTTATATCTTAATTTACTTACTTACTTATACATTTTAACTATAATTTATACTTACTCGTACTTATATTACTCTTAATTTTACGTACCTACTTATGTACATTTTTACTATTATTTATACCTACTCATTCTTATATTACTTAATTTACGTACTTACTTATACATTTTGACTATTATTTATACCTACATTTTATACTTACTCGTGCAGGTGGAGGCAGGTGGCCGAGGATTGAACATGAAAGATTCTCATTATTGGTGGTTCTTCAAGATGATTTGGAGGAGTCAGAATCACGGTATCTCGTAATGATATTGATAACATATTTTTTTGATATCAAAGAAGACATTTATCCATTCATAGGTGCTGTTCACTAGTTCACGTAAGCTCCGTGTCGATTTGCATGAGGACAATATTTTCCCCCATCACTATCGTCTTAGATATTATTATTAATGCTATCTATTCTCGTGACTAGTTTATTCAGTACCAATCAATCGTAAAATTCGCAAGCTCACTTGGGGATCGATAGAAGCAAAGCCTTTAGAATTAGGTTAGGTGAGGTTGATAATTTCTTAAGTTTTGTGTAGCAGAGTGATTGGGTGGAGGGTGTCATGCGTGCTGTTATCTTCCTGGAGTCTTGTATTTTGTCACTCATTAAAAACATAACCTAATACAGTCGATTGTGAAATTGCCTTAACTTACCTTATATAATATAGGAAGGAGACTGCGCCAGGCATCTGTAAAGGTCCTGGAGGCTGAGGATACGTGTTTAGGGGTGATTTAATAGATGTTCTTGTAATTTTCATTTTTTTTGATCCGCTGACTGTGTTTGCTATCGGTGTCGTGTCGTGTCGTCTTCTATTGTTCTCCATGACACCAATATTCACAAGGAGAGTATTTGCGTGACCTTCGAGCCATTATACATTATCCTGGCTTTCCCATTCCATGTTCGGTGATGCTAATATTTTTTTTTTTTTTAAACTCGTTCTTGTTAGCTGTCGTTGTCTGTCCCAAGGTCGCTTCAAGAGAAGCGACAAGGTCGTTCCCTTTTCTAGAAGGACTTTGGTCTGTCCTATGGAAAGAAGGGTTACTATAATTATAGTAGAAGTGTGTTATATAGTGTGTACAGTGCCTTGTGTCCCTCCCACGATAACCATCACCATATCCTCACCATCATCTCCCTAATTAACCAGCCAGACACATTGTAACATCAGTAATTATCCGCCTATCGCGCGCATTTTTATCCCGCTCATAAAGTGTTTGGGTGAAGATGAGCTGCTAAACTCGATTCCACTCCAAGGCTAATGAAGTGAGGCAGTGTGTCTATCCAGGTACACATCGCTGCCCTTCACGCCCTGTTGCCGACGCTTTGTGGAGCCTTTGTAGTCGTGTCTCGTGCAGGGCAGCTCGCCGGGCCTCCCTGCCGCTGGCCCGCCCTTGCCAATGTCGCCTTGCTACCTCCTTGCTGGCTGTGTCTCTAGTGTCTCTCTGTGTCTTGGGGATGTGATGGCAGAGGCTTTTGGGGGGCTGGACGTGATGTAATGAAGGCACGTTGATGGGCTTATTGCTTAGCTCTCTCTCTCTCTCTCTCCCCTCTCTCTCTCTCTCTCCTTCTCTCTCTCTCTCTCTCTTCCCCTTTCTCTCTTTTCTCTCTCTCTCCTCTTTTCATCTCTCTTCTCTCTTCTCTCTTCTCCTCTCCCCCTCTCTTCTCTCTCCCCTCTCTCTTCTGGCACATTTCCCTTTTTGGCATTACAATTCTTCTCTCTCTCTTCTCCTCCCCTCTCTCTCTCTCTCTCTTTTCTCTTCTTCTCTCTCTCTCTCTCCTCTCTTCTCTCTCTCTCCCCCTTCCTCTCGTATCTCTCTCTCTCTCCTTTTTCTCTCTCTCCTCTTCTCTCTCTCTCTCTCTCTTTTGTATACAAGTTTTGGACACATTCTTTTTTCCCTTTGCCTCTTTGACATAAACAACAGCCGGTGAAGCGTAATGGACAGACAGCGCGGGGAGGGAGGCGGGTTGTGACTGCTGACAATGGCTCTCACCGCAAAATGAGAAGGTAAACAAAAGAATAACAAACTGCGGTGGTTGAAAAGCCTCTCCCTATGCCCTAACATTGCGCTGTATTGGCAACACTGCTCTTGGTTTCCTTTGATAGCGGTTGCGCTGTATTGGCAACACTGCTCTTTTGGGCTCCCTTGATGGCTGTCGAAACTGTCACAAAACTATCATCTCTGCTCCCTCCTTCCTCTTGCTACCCTTCCTTCCCTTTCCCTTTCCTTCCTTCCTTCCCTTCCCTAGTGCCTTTTCATGAAGCTACTTCCTGTATCTTTCCATTCCCCTCTCTCCTTTTCTCTCACTCTCTTTTTTTTTCTCTCTCTCTTTGTCTGTCTCCGTCTGTCTCTCTCTCTCATTCTGTCTGTGTCTTCTCTCTCTCGTCTGTCTATATCTCTCTGTCTTTCCCTCTCTTTGTCGTCTCTCTCTCTCTCTCGGCTCTTTTCTGTCTCTCTCTTGTCGTCTTCTCTGTCTGTCTGCCTGTCTCCTCTCTCTCTCTCTCTCTCTCTCCTCTCTCTCCTCTCTCTCTTCCTCTCTCTCACTCTCTCTCTCTCTCTCTCTCCTCTCTCTCTCTCCTCTCTCTCTCTCTCTTCTCCTCTCTCTCTCTCTCTCTCTCTCTCTCCTCTCTCTCTCTCTCTCATGATTCTTCCCTCACCACTTCTTTCTCTCCCGCCATATATCCACATTCTGCCTGCACGCTCTGTTCTTGGCTCCATTATTCCTTCTTCTGCCTCCTTGTCATCCGTCCCAGAGTTCCATACGACGTTTGTCTCAAGATTAACTGACTATCTGACTGAGTAACTAACTGACTATTAAAAGTCTATTGATCTACGTTTGTCTTACCCTCAGTAGGACGTCTTCTTCAACGACGCTTTTTCAGTCCCTCGCACCCTTTTTCTTGACCCGTGGAAGACTTTTGTGTGGCCTTCGTTGAGCACATATTGATTTAGTTTAAGAAGCTTCCAAAACTAAAAAAGAAGGAAATTAAAATGGTGAATAAATAAAGAGGTAGATCTGTTGTTGTTGCTCTCCGTTTAAAAAGAAAGAGCAAAGGGAAAAAATAGATAAGTTTAGAAGGTAATCTGATGCTCCGAACCTTATCTCTCAATTTTTTAACCTTATCTACAATATATTTACCATATCTAAATTTTTTTAACCTTATATCTCTATTTTTTTTAACCATATCTATCAATTTCTCAAAGTTATCTATCAATTTTTTTACCCTATCTATTTATTTGATCTATTTTAAACCTTATCCTGATCTGTTGTTCCGATTTTAGTGGTGTCAAAAATCGTAGGCAGGAGGAAGAGGATATAAAAAAGATCAGCATAGCTTTTCTATTTCGAGCTTGCCTGGAAAATACCCGAATGAGTAAAGGAATTCGCCAGTCTTGTTATTCAGATTATATGCATTAGTTTTTGGTAACTATCACTTTATTTAGAAGATACAGCACAGAATACAGGGTGTAACACGAGTTTCTGCAAATATTGATACAGGTGAAAGAACATGTAATTCTAAGCACAAAATATTCTATAACCATATGCTTTTTGAAGCTTCCTAAAGACGTGAGATGAAGTTAGGAAAATTAGCGCGGCCAGTAATTTCACCATGGCAGGCGGCTGCCGCTCGGTGACATTTTGAATGATTTAATCATTATCTTTACTAATAATGGAGCATTACATTATCTTATAACAACACAATTGGTATTAATGGAAATGTTATGACTAATAAGCAGTACATGAGAACAGCAGGCTGTAATAAACAATACTGTAAAGGCTAAGTGGCAACGCGTCGGGGCGGGGGAGGAAGGAGGGACTAGGCTGCGAGGCCTCACGCCGATCAACTGAGTCACGTGTTCCATCCTACCCCTCCCTGACACAATGCTATGTAGCCTTGTACAGTATTGTTTATTACAGCCCTGCTGTTTTCATGTACTGCTTATTTAATAATAACATGTCCATTAATACCAATTGTGTTGTTATAAGGTAATGTAATGCTCCATTACTAGTAAACATTATGATTAAATCATTCAAAATGTCACCGAGCGGCAACCGCCTGCCATGGTAAA
>JACEEZ010010534.1:20000-22101 GCA_016584305.1 Chionoecetes opilio
GATGCAGGTATGTCACTTCCACACGGCATCACGCAGTGCGGGGATGTGAAGGACTCAGAGGAATCCGTCAAGGATCCCAATGGATATCTGGCCTTACATGAGCCTCAGTGCAGTCAAGAAGACGAAGAGGCACTCACAGAAAAGAAAACTATTCGCATAAAACGCAAAAAACGGGGGAAGAAGACTCCCACTAAAGATGAAGAGAGAGTGGACGAGTCCGGCGAGTGGCACACTGCCGGCAACACTCGGAAAAAGTGCCAAAAGGAAGTAAAATCCGAGGAGGTGCCTGAAGAAAGTGCCAAGAAAGAAGGCACTAAGGGCATGGAGGCAAGCGTTGCCCCTGCCAAGAAGCGTGTCAGGACTCGGCGTAAAGCAGCCTCAAGGGACGATTCCCGCGTCAAGGTGAGGCAGTCGTGGAAGGAAGACTCGGTGAAGATGTTGCTGGCCGTGCCACCGGGCAGACGGCGGCACGTCATCGGGCCACGGGGGACACTGTCCAAAAACTACGGAAGGACTTCCCCAACGTGCGTGTGACGGTGCCCGTGCCCCAGGATCGCACCGCCAAGCACGTCAGCCTCCAGGGCCCAAAGAGCCAGGTGGCCGCCGCCGCCAAGGACATCACCGGCCGCCTGGAGGTTATCGAGGCACAGTTGCGTGAGGCCGCCGAGCGCCGCAAGAAGAACAGAGTCAAAGTGGTGGTGGATGTGGCACCCAACACGCGGCGCTACCTGGTGGGCCCCGGGGGCGAGGAGCTCCTCAGGCTGGCTTGGAAGTACCCCGGCGTGAGGGTATCGGTGCCCCCCGCCACCAACACTCACTCTCGTAGCGTGAGAGTCGTGGGCCCGCCCGCCGAGGTGGCCGCCGTCGAGGCCTACCTGAAGGCCCGCTTGCAGGCGGTGGAGCGGAAGCGACAGTTCTTGAGGGAATGGCGACAACAGCAGCGCCAATATCGAAAGGCGGCGGCCAAGGAGTGAGGTGGTTGCCTCATTTGATCACTTAATTTGATCAATCAATCAGGATAATTTATATCCATCCTTTCTTCGTTTTATCATCCTTTGTATCCTCAACATTTTAAGTTATTGCTGTACACTAAAATATGTCTGTAATCAATGACTAATAATCTAATAATAATCTAATAATAATAATCTAAATGTTTTTTTTTCTACATTTTCTCGTCAACGTAAACACTTCCAACTAAAGTTTTGCTTTGGCGTGTTTTTAACGTCTCGGGATTCCGGAGAAAAGTTTTTTTTCCCCGGATCCTGGGACTTCCCGGGTCCGGCTGTAATGTACATTTTTAAATAAAAGTATGCACAATCTTTATTGCATTGAAAGAGAATAACAGTATATGTAGTAACAAGTAAGGGTGTGTTGTGTGCAAAGTACCATGTTTACCATTGCACATCTCAACCATGTAGACAATAGACAGGTAGATAGGTATAGCCTATACTGCCAATTCTGTCAATGAATGAAATATGTTACACACGGTACACAATACACACTTGGTACACATTTACTACACATCCTCCCGAGGGGATGGGTATATTGTAGGTAGTATTAAGTAACAGGAACTACCACGTGTAGGTCTAACGGCCTCTTGTAACTTCCTTATTATTCTGTTCTTATGTTGCTGCTGCGTGCGAATGTTGTGATATATTAACAAGCACAACCCAGAGTCCTAGATTTTTTTTCTTCCACATCACAAAGGACTGGCCAATGACGAAAATGAAGAAGCAACAAAAAGCCCGCTCAGTTGCCAGTCCCTATAAAGAAGACAGTAAAGAATGGAAAAAGGGGGTTGGGCCAATTTAGTTCGGGATATGTCTTGTCACTCTTCTCTTGAAAAAATTAAGTCGTAGGAGGAGGTGGAACAATATAAATAGGAATAGCTAGAGGTTGGCCACGATGTCTGTTTTGTACTTGTAGTGTTGTCAATTTCTAGTCAGGTTCCTTAGAGGAAACAGATGGAAGTAATAACCGAGTGACTGACGGTGTAGTGGTCACTTTAACTTTCAGCTTATTTTCTTTTTACTTAAATTCATTTCCTCTTTATATATTATGTTGTTGTTTTCTTTTTTACTGTTGCCTTCGGGGGAACACA
>JACEEZ010010535.1:0-14397 GCA_016584305.1 Chionoecetes opilio
TTTCAGCCCCCATTTCGCTGAAATGGTCCGACCGCACCGAAAGGGTTTTCGTTGGCCTGGCTATAGGGCATGTGGCACGCTACCCTGAACCATCCTTCCCATCGGTTGTATCTGTAGAACAATCGGCGTGGAGGGCCAGGGGCGCCCACAAGACTCGTGGCTGGGGAAGTGATGTTTCTTGCGGAGCTGTTTGGGTATGGGAAAGGAGCCTGCACGGAGACTCGCGCGTGGTGACCCCCGAGAGTGGCGTCGTAGAGTTGACGAGACGACGCGTCCTCCGGCGTATGCCCCCAATGAATGATGATGATTGCTAATTTTGCCGATAATGAATGCTTAGCTAAATTCGTCATGATTTTGTTAATAACTAAGTCAAATGAAATATTAAATGCAAAATTACGTCACAGAAAATAATTGCTAGTTGATAATTAATTATTATATCAAGTGGTGGTAGTGCCTGCTCGGCCTTTCAAGACGCGTAGCCAAGGCATATATAACCAACCACCACTTAACTACTACAACTAACCATAGTACTACGTAACCTCTGATGTTATCTTCCTGGCGTATGGTAGTTGAACGGCTGAGTCGTTCCCGACGCCGCGAAACACCTTGCCTCCGCTCTCATAACCATCAATTGTGGTAGGCTCATAATTACGCCTCACAATCGACCACTTTGAATCACATGTACACCAATATTCCTCACTCGGGGCACCAGCTGTAGAAATTTATGCTACAAGCACATATTAATTTGAATTCTTACCTATACAAAACTCATCGTCTATCTCATCCCGACACAATACCCCAGCTAATCAACTAACTAGGATACTTATCGGTGGAGAGTAGGGTTGAATTGGTTGTAGGTCTTAATCAATACTGCAATGTCTTGTTATTCGAAGTGGTCAGGCCTATGATCAGGCCGGAGTGGTGAAGGGCGGAGGTGGAGGCGTTTATTGGGGTTGGCGTCAAGTGATTCATCAAACCATCACAGCGCGGCGTTTATAATCATTGAGGCGTCAAGGAAGCTATTCAGGCTTAATAGACGCGGCACTGATATTCGCTATGTCGATAAGACACGTCCTATTGTTTTTAACACTATGTGCAAAGAGTCTATAAACTCTATATACAATTCTCTCATATATACAAATCCACATATATATTAAATAAGAGATGTTATCCTCATGGAGGTCTGGAGTTTTACTGATATTTCCGGGGCCCAGTGGGCAACGGCAACCACAATTTACACGTGTCACCTTTCGGTAGCAAGCAAGTGGACCGCCACAATTGGTGCAAATTTAAAGGACGGCGGCCAATGAGCAGCCGTTTTAAATTAAGGTGCCAATATAAGGTGCAAATGCTTAATAACCACTGGGAAAGCTCATTTATAATAGCTCAGTAGTTATCATTTACTTAAATTACCTTATAGTAGAGTCATTTTCTTGGAGTCCGTGACCATTTTCTTCCTACTTTTTTTTTCTCGATGGATTTGATAACCTGGACCATTTTAAAGAAAAATATTAGCTCCTATGCCCCTCTGGGAGATGTCGGCAAACTTTTCTAGAGCCCAATATGAAAATGGGCCCCCGCCGACATCTTGAAAAACATAAAATGTTATATATCTGGCATCAGATGAGTTAGAAAGACGAATGAGGTGTCCATTTTTTACTAATTCTGACATTACAAAGCCATTGGAATGGTTATCGTACAGTTAGGGATCATTTTTGACCTATAAATTCAGGATAGCCACTGTCCGCCATCTTGAAAACTGAAATGCAATATCTTCGGCACAAGATAAGCTAGATGGATATGTGAGGTGTGTGTTTTCCACTTATTTTAGCATGATAAACTCATTAGACGTATTATTTTAGAGTTTCAGGGACATCCTGACTTACATTTTTCAAGTAGATACGGCGAAATGGGGAAAACATACTGTATTTTATATCTAATATTTCTTTTCATACTTTTCCAGCTGCATCGCATGCCCAGAAACAATGAAATGGCAACAAAAATTATATGTAATATTAATTTTCTTCTGTTTCAGATGCATCGCATGCCCGTCTGATGAAAATCGCCGACTTGTAAAGTGACTAAAAGAATGGATAATAGAACAGACAGTGAAGAGTTACAAGACAAGGCTTTAGGTGAATACAAGTGCATTTTACTCTGTGGAAAGTCATGTACAGCAGATGACAGTTTGGAAAACATTACACCTGAGAAGTGGGAATCCATCCAGGAAAAGTCTTTAAAATGAAGAGAACTTGATAAGTTTCAACACGTACATGAAAATGTGGATTGGGAGAAGGGACCTAAAGGACCACATGCATAGCACTTGCTACGCATGATGCATCATTATCCAGCAAGCGCAAGCTCTGTCAAGCTGAAAAACGCAAACAGAAATCCGAGGAACATCTTGAAAGAAATGAAACATCAGATCAACAAGACCCTCCGCCAGAGGCGGAGTCACCTAAAAGGCACCTAAAAGGCTCCGCTCCAGCATGGGTGTCCTTCATGATAAGACTCTATGTGTGTGGCGCATGAAAGGGGGATACAAGAGTAGTAATCGCAACAAGCAGATTTTACTTCTATCAACAGTAGATGCCTGGACTAAATTCAAGTTACATACTGTCCGTCTGGAAAATGACGTCATGAGATTGAGACTTGACACTCTGATTGCATCCATCCCAGATAGCCAAACAGTATTTGGGTTGGAAATCCGCTACCATCGCTCGTGCTGGCGCAAATATGTCAGCGACCACAAGCCCCTTTCAGATGAAAGTACTCAACATCTACAGCGTGTAGACCTCCGAGAGGCCCAGGCTCTCTTCTTTCATCACATTCGTCAAGTCATCTTCAAGACCATGAAATTCGGACCTGCAAAGTCTCCTGCAGGACTATAAGCGCATTATCTCAAATCACGGACATAACTCAGCAGTAAAGTCCAGCTACTTAAAGGAAATTCTCATCAATGAATTTGGGGGAGACATCGGATTTCATGAACTTATTCAAAAGAATGTGAGTGAACTGGTATATGATACAACAGCAGCAGGTACATACATTGAGGCAGCAATATCTTCATTGGGTGTTAGCAATGATCAGTTGGTCTTCGAAGATGACTTGACGAATGTGATGAAAGAAGAGAGCCTGGGCCTCTCGGAGGTTTACACGCTGCAGATGTTGAGTACTTTCATCTGAAAGGAGCTTGTGGTCGCTGACATATTTGCGCCAGCACGAGCGATGGTAGCGGATTTCCAACCCAAATACTGTTTGGCTATCTGGGATGGATGCAATCAGAGTGTCAAGTCTCAATCTCATGACGTCATTTTCCAGACGGACAGTATGTAACTTGAATTTAGTCCAGGCATCTACTGTTGATAGAAGTAAAATCTGCTTGTTGCGATTACTACTCTTGTATCCCCCTTTCATGCGCCACACACATAGAGTCTTATCATGAAGGACACCCATGCTGGAGCGGAGCCTTTTAGGTGCCTTTTAGGTGACTCCGCCTCTGGCGGAGGGTCTTGTTGATCTGATGTTTCATTTCTTTCAAGATGTTCCTCGGATTTCTGTTTGCGTTTTTCAGCTTGACAGAGCTTGCGCTTGCTGGATAATGATGCATCATGCGTAGCAAGTGCTATGCATGTGGTCCTTTAGGTCCCTTCTCCCAATTCACATTTTCATGTACATGTTGAAACTTATCAAGTTCTCTCCATTTTAAAGACTTTTCCTGGATGGATTCCCACTTCTCAGGTGTAATGTTTTCCAAACTGTCATCTGCTGTACATGACTTTCCACAGAGTAAAATGCACTTGTATTCACCTAAAGCCTTGTCTTGTAACTCTTCACTGTCTGTTCTATTATCCATTCTTTTAGTCACTTTACAAGTCGGCGATTTTCATCAGACGGGCATCCGATGCATCTGAAACAGAAGAAAATTAATATTACATATATATTTTTTTGCCCTTTCATTGTTTCTGGGCATGCGATTCAGCTGGAAAAGTAGGAAAAATAATATTATATATAAAATACAGCATGTTTTCCGCATTTCGCCGTATCATACTTGAAAATGTATGTCAGGATGTCCCTGAAACTCTAAAATAATACTTCCAATGAGTTTATCATGCTAAAATAAGTGGAAAACAACACCTCACATATCCATCTAGCTTATCTTGTGCCGAGGATATTACATTTCATGTTTTTCAGGATGGCGGACAGTGGCCATCCTGGATTTAGAGGTCAAAAGGATCCTTAAACTGTACGATAACCATTCCAGTGGCTTTGTAATGTCAGAATTAGTAAAAAATGACACCTCATTCGTCTTTCTAACGCATCTGATGCCAGATATATAACATTTTATGTTTTTCAAGATGTCGGCGGCGGCCATTTTCAATATTGGGCTCTAGAAAAGTTACCTTTTCTTTTTCCCGGGAGGGGCTTAGTCAGCAATTTTTCCTTTTGTTTAAAAGTGTTAATCAAATTCCTCAAGGAAAAGGTGAAATAAATGGCACGCCCCAATTGGAAAATGCTTACTTTAAAAGATTCATTTTATAATTTTAATCCATTCCCCTAACCCCAACACCCCATTAGACAATCCTGCCCCCAAGGGGGGGGGGAACCCCATTTCGCCAAATATGAGAGGGGTTATGGAAATTATTCCCAACCTGTCCCGAACCTCCTTTTTTTCTTTTTTCAGATAGTTTTATAAGCCATAAAATAAACAATTTTATCTTTTTTTCTTCTCATTTAGTATTTTTGGAAGCCCATGTGTGGTTTTTGCTAATTTAAAATTTTTTTTGGTTTGCTTTAAAATAACCAAAATGAGGACTTTTTGTTCCCCCCCCTCCTGATTTAGGTTCTTTTCCCCCCTTTATATTATTGGGCTTCCTTTTTTTTTAGAGAGGTATTTTGTTTCCCCTCCTGATATTTCCCAGTTTTCATTTACCCAAGGGGTTAATGTCATCCCCCCTTTTTGTTTCTTTCCTCCCTTTTGATAAAAAGTGTGGTTATTCCTCCAAAAAAGGTAAATTCCCCTTTTTTAAAAGGTACTTGCCCCATTAAGGGAAAGGTGTTCACCCCCCCTTTCCAAACCCGGGGATTGCTGAAGGTGTTTGATAAGGTTACTTCCAATTCCCCCCTTTAAAAGGCCCAAACCCCCTAACAACCCCCGGTGTCCCCCCCGGAAAGGAAGTGAACCCCCTTTTCGGGGCATCTACCGATAAAGAGTACAGGGTATCCTCCTAAAAATCGTGATTTCCCTAAAAGGCTGTCCCCCCGTTCTCAGGTGTAAAAAACCTTGAAATGAGTAAGGTTTTCCCCTTGAGATTTAAAATTTCCCGGGGGAAAAGAAAACATTTTTTTTTCCTCCCGATTTAAGGTCAGGTTTTGTATTCCTCCCCGTTTTTTGTCCCAAGTGTATTTTGGTTAAAGTCGGTGCTTTCCACGAATAAGAGACAGGTGTCATTCCTCCCTGAAAAAAGAAATAATTTGAATAAGAGTACAGTGTCATTCCCTCCTAAATATAAGAGTAAGGTGTCATTCCCTCCCTGATATAAGAGTACAGTTGCATTCCCTCCCTGATATAAGATACGGGTTTCATTCCCTCCCTGATATAGAGTACAGGTGTCATTCCTCCCTGATATAAAGTACAGGTGTCATTTCCTCCCTGATATAAGAGTACAGGTGTCATTCCCTCCCTGATATAAGAGTACGGGTGTCACTTCTTCCCTGATATATGAGTACTAGAGGTGTCATTCCCTCCCTGATATAAGATTACAGGTGTCACTCCCCCCCTGATATAAGAGTACAGGTGTCATTCCCTCCCTGATATAAGAGTACAGGTGTCATTCCCTCCCTGATATAAGAGTACAGGTGTCATTTCCTCCCTGATATAAAGAGTACAGGTGTCATTCCCTCCCTGATAAAGAGTACAGGTGTCATTCCCCCCCTGATATAAGAGTACAGGTGTCATTCCCTACCTGATATAAGAGTACAGGTGTCACTCCCTCCCTGATATAAAGTACAGGTGCCCTTCCCTCCCTGATATAAGAGTACAGGTGTCATTCCCCCCCTGATATAGAGTACAGGTGTCTTTTACCTCCTGATATATGAGTACAGGTGTCATTCCCTCCCTGATAAAAGAGTACAGGTGCCCATTCCCTCCCTGTATAGAGTAAGGTGTCATTCCCTACTGATATAAGAGTACAGGTGTCATTCCCTCCCCGATATAAAGTACAGGTGTCATTCCCTCCCTGATATAAGAGTACAGGTGTCATTCCCTATCTGATATAAGAGTACAGGTGTCTTTACCTCCCTGATATAGAGTACAGGTGTCATTCCTTTCCCCTGATATAAGAGTACAGGGTCTTTCCCCTCCTGATAAAAGAGTACAGGTGTCATTCCCTCCCTGATATAAAAGTACAGTGTCATTACCTCCCTGATATAAGAGTACGGGTGTCATTCCCTCCCTGATATACGAGTACAGGTGTCTTATCTCCCTGATATAAGAGTACAGGTGTCATTCCCTCCCTGATATAAGATAGGCTACAGGGTCATTCCCCCCCTGATATAAGAGTACAAGTGTCATTCCCTCCCTGATATAAGAGTACAGGTATCATTCCCTCCCTGATATAAGAATACAAGTGTCATTCCCTCCCTGATATAAGATTCAGGGATATGGAGTGAGCTTCATAGAACTGGATGGTGCACTCCCACGAGAAGCTTTTGAGAAACATAAACAAACATAAGAAAATAAGGAAGCTACAAGAGGCCGCGAGGCCTACACGTGCTAGTTCCTATGAGAGGGACGGAGTGCACCTGAACTGGGAGGGAGAGAAGCAATGGCAGGAGACTGTTAGGCGTGCGCCTGAGGGTCTCTGCGGTTGAGGAAAAAGAGGTTATAAATGCAAGGGAGTGACTGCTGAGAACCCAAGGAATGTGAAGGTGGGCTGTGTGAATGTTAAGGATGATGTTGAAAAAATGGAAGACCTCGCAGGAAGATTTATGATGGAAATTGATATGGGGGAGTGACAGACCCCAAATGAGAGAGTGTCTGAGATTTACAGTATGATCGTTAAGGACTTTAGTAAGCAGCAGAAAAAGGGTGGTGAGTAGGAGTACTTGTGAGGCAGGAAGCAGTATAGGTGTAGGGGACTGGTTGTAGGAGGGTGTGAGATGGTGAGGATATTATGGCAGAAACGTCTGGAATATAAGGTGCGTAAGGAAGAGAAAGGATCTCGGTTTTAGTGTGTTATATGACAGTGGAAGGAACAGAGCGAGAGCCGAGAATTAAAGGAAGCATAGAATTGTGAAAGGTTTATAGAACAGAATAGGAGGGGAAAATGTGCTTGTTAGGGGAGACATGAATGGCCACATTGGTGTGTAAGGAGAGGAAGTAAATGGAAATGGCCAATTCTGCTTGACTTTGAAAAGGGAGAATGAATTAAAATTTTGAATGTGACCATCGCTAAAGGGAAGAGTGACCTGGAGGGGAAGGGAGAATGAATCTGCCATTGACTTTATGTTAGGAACCGGGAAAGCTAGGGAACGGGTGAAAGTATGTGGTGGATGAGGAGAGGACAATTGACGTAGCGATTGACCATATAGCGTCATGGTAATGGAGTGTGAGTGTTTGAAGGAAAAAAGGGTGAACGCAAAAGAGAGAGGAAAGGGGACGTTGGAAGCTTAGAGATGCAGACGGGGAAATTTTTTCGGGGAAGTGGTGAGTAATGAGGACGGAAAAGCTGGAAAGAATGGTTTGAGGGCTGAGAGAGGTGTGGATGGATGAATGAGAGATTTTTAAAGGGAAAGGCTAAAAAAGCTGCAGAAGAGGCATGGGCCCAGAACAAGAAGAGTTGGTGGAACATGAAATCGACAAGGCCCAGGAAAGAAAGGAAATTAAAATAGGAAGTGTAGGAGTCTGTGAAAGAATAGGTCAAACAGTGAAGCTGAAAGAATAGAGTATGAACAGAGCTGGGCACTAAATACATTGAATGTATTTAAATACTTTATATTAATCGTGGGAAAATGTATTTAAATACTAAATACTAAGTACATTTTAAAGAATGTATTAACTTAAATACTAAAACATAATTGTATTAAATACATTTTTTAAATACATTTTAAATACACACAAATTTCAACAAGTCCGAAAAAAATGGATTCCTTTGGATTTCCTTAGATTTTTGGGGTTTTCCCTTTGAAATTTCCTTCTCAGCCTAAATTTCCTTTAAAATAAAGGAATTTCCTTTAGCTGGAAACACTGTTCACTGTAACATCAGGGTTGCCAGATAGTTGGGCGGGCTTATGGGCAAATTAACTGATCAAAAAGTATTTACATTTCATATTATGAGTATTTAAAAAAAGTGTATTTAAACACTCATAAAAGTATATAAATCTGTATTTAAATACAAAGAAAAACCAATGCATTTATAAATACAATTCTAAATACAAAATGTATTGAAATACGTATTTAAATACAAATGTATTTAAATACTGCTAGCTCTGAGTATGAAAGGGCATGGGGAAAAGTATAAGAGTATGCAAAAGGAGTGAAATGCTTGGTGAGGAAGGCAAGAGTGAATGAAAAAAGAATAGTGATCAGAGAATTTAGAGGAAAAGGAGGAAGGAGGTAGGAATGGTATAAGTTTTTGAGAGGAGAAGAGAATAAGCATACAGGAGATGTAGAATAACTAGTGGTGAATGGCAAGTCACTAAGAGAGAAAAAGGAAAAGGTCCCGAGCTGTAGAAGACTTCTAGAAAGATGTTGGAGGTGTGAATGAGCCTGATAGTGACTTAGGGAACGTCACCTTAGGGAGGAAAATAGAGGAAATAATGGATGAAGAAATTTGAATGGAGAGATTGAAGGGTATGTAAGAAAACTGAAAAATGGAAAGGCCCCTGGAATGGACGGTATCCCGAATTTAAATTTTATAGAGAGGGAGGTGAGGGAGTAATTAAGGGAATGCATGAGTTGTTTGGACATATATGGAGAGAGGAAAGGGTGCCTGGTGCCTGGAATGACAGTAGAGTGACCCTCATACATAAGGGAGGACAAAAGAGTAGGAAGGAGATTAAAAATTACAGGCCAATAGTGGTGTGTGACACGGTATGTAAATTTTTTTGTGGTGTACTGAAATGAAAGACTAGGTGAAGTTGTGGAAAGAAATAAGGTGATGGGTGAAGAGCAGAATGGATTCAAAAAAAACAGAAGAGGTGAGAAAAATATGTTTGTAATGAATGAAGTGATTGAGAGAACAAGGAAGGAGGGAAAAAGAAATATCTAGCCTTTCTAGATATGAGAATCGTATGACAGAGTGGATAGGAGAATGCTATGTAAGGTATTGGAGACGATTGGCATGAGTGAGGGAAAGGGTTTTTAAAATAATAAGCAGTATGTATAGAACACACAGGCCAAGTTCAGAATGGGTGACCTCGAGACTGGATGGGTGAATAGTAAGAGAGGAGTAAGACAGGGCTGCGTCCCCTTTTTCCTCTACTTTTTGGATTATATGTTGAGGAAATGGCAGTGAGAGTGAAGCGTACGGTCGGGTGTGAAAATTGGAGATGAAGTGTTGAGTGTACTGATGTATGCAGATGATTGTGGGGATCCTTAGTGAAACCACAATGAGCTACAAGAGATGCTGAATGCTGTGACTGAGTATGGAAGGGACTTCAACGTTAGGCTCAGTAAGGAGAAGAGTCAAGTGTTGGTGGTGAATGGGGATGACTCTGATGATGACAGGATTTGGATGGTTTGGGGGGGAATGAAATAAAAAGAACGAAGAGTACAAGTATCTGGGTATTTGGTTGGATGATAAAGGCTGTGAGAAAACTAAACATGAGAGGGTAGCTAGAGCCAACCCGTGGGTTGGAAGGCTAGGCAGTGTGGCAAGATGTCGGGCCAACAATATAAGTGGTGAGAGGACTTGGAAGGGTGTGGCAGTCCCTTAGCATTATGTATGGCCTGGAAACAATGGTGTGGTCTAGGAAGGGGGTGGACAGATTTGGGAAATAACACAGAACAAGCAGGCAAATAGCATTAGGAGCCAATAGGTATGTGGCAGTGGAAGCGATTAGAGGGGACATGGATGGAGCACGTTTAGAGAGAGGATAGCAAAGGCAGGACTGAGGGACAGAGCTAGACTGCACGAATGGATGACAGCAAATGGCAAGTAAGGTTTGGGGACTGGAATATGGGATGGGAATGGATGAAAGACTCCCGTAAAAGTAAAAGATGGACAGGGGAACTGGGAATGTTTGTGACAGGAGGGGATGAGACATGGAGTATGGCTGTATGCAAAAAGGAAATAAATAGGCGAGTGGAAGAGAAAGGGAAAGAAGAATGGTGGGGGGGGAATGAGTGAGAAATCAACACTGGAATGGTACAGGAGAAAAGGGCCAGCCACGGTATGAAAGGTTCTATGATGGTGGCTTGGAGGGGATTTACTCTTCGAGCCAGGAAAAGTCGCTGGAGGTAAAAAGTCGTATGTACAGATGGAAGAAAAAGGTGGCAGCAAGGTGTGTGTGATGTGTGTGACAGGGGTGGATGAAACCGTGGAGCACTTGATGCTGGAATGTGAACGGTATGATATGCTAGAACAAAGATGTTGGAGGTTATGGTATAGAGAGGTCGGAGTGGAAGAATGGCGAAAGATGAGAGACAGGAGAGTGGAGATGGAGTACCTGCTGGGGTTGTTGTGCTGAGTGGAGGAGTGACAGTCGTGTGATTGAGAGTGTAAAAGAATTCTTTGGGGAATTCTTGGAGAGCACGTAGGAGAGAGCATGAGAGGCAGGGGCCCCTCAGTGATGGGGGACCCCGTATGAATGTGATGCAGAGAGAGGAAGGAGGGAAAAAGAAATCCCTAGTTTTGCTTCCCCCTTTTTCTTCTCTCCACAACAGATTACGTGTGTGGGAGAACGCCGGACCAAAGGCTTCACTGACAGCATCTGCTGGGGGACTCCCAAATCAAAATCAAGGTCAAGATCAGAAGAATGGTGTGTTGAGATCAGACAGGAAGCCAGACCCGAGCCCGAGGTAACTCTTTGAGCTACCGTGGTGGTTTACAAGACGTGTGTGCTCCACTCCTCCACCGAAATATTACCACTACTACCGCTTCACTGACCACGACACTACACTACGTTGTATTGTGTGCCTGGTTCTGTTGTGTGGTGACTGTGTATGTCTGTGCCATGGACCCCTGTTCCCGTGATTGATGCCGCCTGACGAGGACGGCCGCCAGCTGGCTGACGTCCCCATGGACACCACCTCATCTGTCCCCCAAGAGTCCCCCTCGCCTTCCCCCTTTGTCTGGTGAGGGCCCCCGCAGGCTGATAAGACCTGCAAAATTGGGACGCTCCTTCGCCTCAATCACTGCCTCAAACCCCCCCACGCGATGCTACACCCACTGCTTCTGCTCCCAGTTCCGCTGCTCCTGCTTCCGCCTGCCCTCTACCTTCCCAACCTACACGCCTCATTATCATAAGGTCAGCTGAGGGACTCCGGTCCTTCATCAACCCCGGGAAGGTGTCCAGGGCAGGTTTCGGCTCCATTTTCGGCAAAAGATTTGTGTCTAGCACGCTGACCATCACTGGGGCTGGCAGGGGTATCAAGTTCGAGGTGGCCAACCTTGACAACCTTGCCCAGCCCCTAGAGTCTGTCACTACGCTAGGGGAGAGTGGTCCGTGAAGTGCTGGGTTGCATCGGACGACGACCCGACCTACATGTTTGGGAGGATTTTCCCCATCTCTCCTGAAATGACTAACAACGACATTTTGATTGGACCTAGAGTGCTTGACGGCTCCGCTACCAATATTTTGAATGCTATTGAAAAACTGCCCGCCTGGGACTCCATGGTTTCCCCTTTCCATTGGGTTAATCCTTCCTGTCTTCCAGGTCCTTCTCTCTGGTGATCGGGAACACCCATTCCAGGTCTTACCCGGTCACCAGAGGCGTCCCACAGGGTTCTCCTCTCAGTCCTATCCTCTTCAACATCTTGTTTTCAGACTTTCCCTGCTCTCCATGCACACATGCACTCATCTATGCTGATGACATCTCTCTTCTTTGCTCTGCTCCCACTATCCAGGAGGCTCAAGACCATCTTCAACGTGGGCTTGATGCCGTCCACTCTTGGACCACCCGTTGGGGCCTGACGGTGAGTGCCCAGAAGTCTAGCCTTCTGTACTTCACCCGACGGCGTATTCCCAACCTCCCGACGGTCACCATTAATGGGTCCCCCATTTCCTTCAAAACCCACCACAAATTCCTTGGCTTACTGTTGGATGGCCCCCGCCTAACCTGGGGCCGCCACATACAGTACCTGGTGACCTCGTGACTCAAGAGGCTAAACTTAATGAAGTCCCTTGCAGGGGTCAAATGGGGTGCAGACAGGAGTACCCTCCTCCACTTTTATTGTTCTTATGTCCGGAGCCGCTTAGACTACGGGTGTGAGGTTTATGGAGCGGCCTCACCTACCCTCCTTCACAAGTTAGATGTAGTTCAAAATTCAGCCCTTCGTATAGCTTTGGGGGCCTTCAGGTCCTCCCCAGTCACAGCCCTTTAGGCAGAATCCTCCCTATCCTCCCTGTCACACCGACGCTCCACCCTTCTTGTCCGCACCTACACTAAACTTGCTTCCTCCCCTAGCTGCCATGCCCTCCACTCCCTCCTCCTCCGGCACAGTAGGGAACCATTTCATGGCCCCCTACCGTATGAAGCCCACACACCTTTCGTAGAGAGAGCCCTCTCCTTCTTTGCTTCTATCCAGGTGACTCCCCCCTCTTTTCGCACTCGTGAGAAGACCTCTCCCATGGGCCCTTGGTTTCCTCTCTCTTCTCTAATTTCTCTGTCCCTTCACACACCTACACCATGGTCCAAGGCTGCCTGTCCAGTGCAGGGCAGATACCTTTTTTACTCCCTCCTACACACTCGCTACAGAAACTCCCTCCACATCTGCACCGACGGCTCCTGTCTGCCAGCCCCTCCATCTGTAGGTGCGGCCATGTACATCCCGGCCAGGTCACTTACCACCTTCCTGGAAGTTACCACCCACTGCCTCCATCCTCACGGCAGAACTCTTTGCCATCAGGGAAGGCGTACAGTATGCCACCACCGTAGCCCCCTCTTGTGCGGTAACCATTTTTACCGACTCCCTCACAGCCCTCCAACTTCTCCGGCGTCACCGCCCTCACACTCACCACGCCCTTTGTATTCATATCCACCACCTCCTACTTCAATTATCCTCCTCTGGCCACGACATCCACCTTCAGTGGGTGCCCTCTCACATTGGTGTCAGGGGCAACACTGTGGCCAAGATTAGAGAGATTAGATATTTATTGACCACAAAAAATACAAATATACGATGCGACAATTTTGTCATGGTCCGTGGTCCATATATCAACCATAAAAAACAACATTTGCAAAACAAGAAGACTTAACATAACAAAACAAAGAAAAAAAAACCTTACCCATAATGCTAAAATAATGTATATTAAATCCCAAATCAATCTTTCAATCAATCACAAATCCCACTTTCGCAATAAAAGGGGATAAAATACAAACATTTCAAGTAAAAAGTAAAAAGAACCTATACAAAATAATTAGCTTAACACCAAGTAAATTTTAGCAGTTAAAATAGCATAATCGCATTAAAAGACAATAAAATACCACTATAAATGACTAAACGTAAGAACAGCTACAAACACATGAAACAACAAGCGAAGGATCCTGAACAGATAAGACAACAATTTAAACATATAATTCTAAATCAAACAGATCTATTACCACTACTTATATATTTCCAATATTTCATAGAGTATTTTACACTGCACCTGGTTCGTGAACCTTTCCGAGAAAATATCTTCCAATGTAGTGAATTGGTAGGCCTCCCTGATATCCTGGGAGAGGGGGCAGTGCTGGGCCACATGACGCTCCGTCTGTATCTGGCCACACTCACACAGTCTTTCCTCGGGCGGGAGACGTCCGCGCCCGCGCCTGTTCCACCGGCCTGTCTCGATGCACAAGTTGTGGCCAGATACCCGGAACTGTGTAAATGCCCTCCGATAGTGTTCTTTAATCGTGTGTCTCCCTTTTAACACTGCATGTACTGCCAATATAGGATTTATGTCTTTATGTGTTGCCAGGGTTTTCCCTGAAGTTGGTTTATTCCTCGTGCCTTGAATATTTGAATGAAATTAATTGGTTAGGATTTTTCCTTGATTTAAACTTGAATTGAGAATTGAAACTTGTCTTATGACTTCACTATTTGGTTATAGTGTGAACACTTCTCGCTGCGGAGAGTATTGAAATGGGAATGAATTTAGGGGAATAGGAAAGTAAATGTATGAGTTAAGGCTGACACTACAAGGCAGTACTCCGTTGGTTTTAAAAAAAAAACTATATAGAAATTTTGA
>JACEEZ010010536.1:2500-15000 GCA_016584305.1 Chionoecetes opilio
TGGACACACATACACACTACGAAAAAAAACCTTCTGGTCGAGAGTGGCGACGTTCACACTCACCATCTGGTCTACACAGCGGATATTGGACACGTTCATTCCAGCGGCCTCGGAACATAACACAGATCGTTCTCAAGGCTGCGATGGGCCAAGTCTCCCTCAAACCACGTCTGTCTGGCCCACCGGTGACCCGCCTAGATCAATGGACTTAATAGATAGATAGACGGTCAGTTAATCTTGTGACCCGCAATTCCTAGGGCATCCACGAGGGTTCCCAGACGTAGCTGAATGGCAGAAAACTAAACCCTTTTTTATAGTATTTTCTTTATATATTATTGTTTTTCTTGTTCTTTTATTGTCTTTTATTATTGTCTTCTCCTAATGTTTTTTTTTTTTACATCAAAATAGACTGGCAAAGGGCAAAACAAAGCAAGAAGTAGCAAAAAGCCCGCTAGCTGCCAGTCCGATAAAGAAGACAGTAAGAGGATATAGATAGAAAGGGGGATGGATCAATTTAGTTCTTGTACAATCTAGTTCTGATCTTCCTTTCTTTATCGTATTATTGTGTTTTCTCTCTACCTAATGGACATACTACGTTAATATAATACCAGACCGGAATAACTCTTCTGAAAGGTCACACCCGCCCACGGTTAGCAAGAAAAAACACTGAATGTAATAACAATAACAATGATAATAATAGCATAATAACAATAGCATCCAAGTACTGACTCTGCAAAGAATAACGCAAAAAGCACGAGGGGGAAAATATGTTTTATGTCCTGTCTGAAAAGATTGTGTTGTTGTGGGAGGAAGGTTAGATGTCAGGTGGAGGAAGGGGACTGGAGGGGGGAAGGGGAAGGGGACTGTTTGGGGAGGGAAGGGGACTGGAGAGGGGAGGGGACTGTCTGACACCGACCGAGCTCTAACCCGCCAAGAGAAAGATTTACTGCGCCGCACTCAGACTCCTTGGAAAATACATATTACATACACACACCACTGAGACGGAAAATGATAACTATGAGAAACTTTTTACCAATCAAGTTAAGAGTGAGTCACAATTTTTTTTTACCTCTCCAGGGATAAAAACCGCTATATATTTCATACTTGTCTAAAAAAAAAAAAAAAAAATGTTAGCTGAAAAAAAAGTAATACCGAAACTTTTCCTTCTGAAGATCCGGTGTAAGTTAGTTGGAAGGAGGAAGTGAGGTAAAATCAACATTCTCTCTCTCTCTCTCTCTGTCTCTCTCTCTCTCTCTCTCTCTCTCTCTCTCTCTCTCTCTCTCTCTCTCTCTCTCTCTCTCTCTCTCTCTCTCTCTCTCTCTTCTCCTTCCTCTGCCTCTAAAACTACCCCATCTTATCGAGTCATCTGAGAAAAAAGTATTAGAAACATCAAATAGTCCGATATATAGCGAGGGAGAGGAGTCATCAGGCACACGGGGCGACGACGATTTGTGAGGACTAAGGCAGGCGAGGAGGAGGAATAAAAGGGATATAGTAAAGAGCTTGGCGGAATCAATATACGAATAAAGGGAGAGAGAGTTGGGAGATGAGAGAATGAACGACCAGAAAAAGAGAATAGGTAGAGGAAAAGTTGAGTGATGAAAAAGAGAGAGGAGAGAGAGAGAGAGAGGAGAGAGAGAGAGAGAGAGAGAGAGAGAGAGAGAGAGAGAGAGAGAGGAGAGGAGAGAGAGAGAGGAAGAGAGAGAGAGAGAGAAGAGAGAGAGGAGAGCGAGAGCGAGAGCGAGAGCGAGAGCGAAAGCGGGAGCGAGAGCGAGAGGAGAGAGGAGAGAGAGAGAGAGAGAGAGAGAGAAGAGGGAGAGAGAGAGAGAGAGAGAGAGAGAGAGAGAGAGAAGAGAGAGAGAGAGAGAGAGAGGAGAGAGAGAGAGAGAGAGAGAGAGAGGAGAGAGAGAGAGAGAGAGAGAGAGAGAGAGAGAGAGGAGGAGAGAGCGAGAGCGAGAGCGAGAGCGAGAGCGAGAGCGAGAGAGAGAGGAGAGAGAGAGAGAGAGAGAGAGAGAGAGAGAGAGAGAGAGAGAGAGAGAGAGGAAAAGGGGAGAGTGAAGGGGAAAGAAGCCATCATCCATTTTGTATCGTCCTGTAATATTAAACATGTCAGTGATTCCGAAATATAGTTTTTATATAAATATTCAACTTTACCTTCACCTATTCCCTAAAGTCATGATTCCTGAACTTCTACTCTTAAGCCGATTAAACTATTCGAGAGAGCGCTCATACTAAATTATTAACAAGTAAAGGTATTTTTGTCCTAGTTTTATTATAGTATTACACATTTCAGTGATTCCATAAGTTATAATATAAATAAACATTCAAATTTATACCTTCTTCATTCACTCTTGTTTCCTGGAGTCATAATAATGATGAAAATAATGATATTAATATTAATATTAATAATAATAATAATAATAATAATAATAATATAATAATAACCTGGTGTCATAATGCCTGTGTTTCACGTCTTACCCGCATTATATATTTTTAAAGAGTGTTTAAAGTTATCATTATCAACAGATCAAGTCACTCGTGCAAGCAGCGTATGATACTGTTGTAAAATAATATGATCAATTATGACAGTCAAGGCTATATTTTAAAAACAAATTATCTTGCAAATGTGTGCGCCATTGTATTTGTTATCCATGTATTTGTTAACAGCCTGGCGTTAGCACACACTGTTTATTACACACTCAATGGGGGCACAACATGCATTTTTTTATTACAAGTATTGAATATAGTGTTTACATATCAGTAGTGAATATTCAGTTGTTGATTCATTTTGCGAATGTGTTATGACTATCAATGTTAAAACCATCAATGTTTTTGTTATGGTCATATTCGGTCATTACCATCATTACAATCGTTATGATTGTAATGAGGCATATAAGAGGCAAATAATAATAAGGCGCCCTAACTACCCTACTTAGTCTGAAACAATCCTCTATGAAGACAACACAGTATTGGTTAATGCACTCTAGCTACCTCATTCTTACACATGATACATCAAAACAACACCGAAAATACTTCAAAACACATGATGAGGACTGGATTTGTACAGTGAGGTGTAGACAAGTATGAGACATGTTCACGTATTCCTAGTAAAATAAATAGGCAAGAATGACAAGTACTAATTAAGCTTGTATTTATCGTCCTTGGCTGTATAAGTGAATCGTTAGGGAGCTGTTCCACTCATATCAATCAGCCGCCAGATTAATTGACGTATATTATAATTTTCAATACATGTATAATTGTATGTACAATAGGGAGTAGGTATGTGTATAATTATTAATACACGATACGTATTTTAGGTCAGAAAGGGGTTTTAATTTTTATATCCTACATTTTGTCAAGCAATGTTGTTTTTTTAAAAAGAATGGAAATTTTATTATAAAATTGGTGCACTATTTTCCTTTTTTGGTGTGTGTGTAGGTTTTATGTGGGGTGTGTGTGTGTGTGTGTTATTCCCCCATGCTTTTGTCCACCGCAGCTGGTTTCGCGATCCCCATTTTTTCCAACCCTCCAGGGGCGAGTTTGGGAAAGCTCATTATTTCCCGATTTTGGGGGGCCCAATGCTGGGCCCCTCACAAAACCACAAAACCCCCACCCCCTTCCCAAAGGGGGGACATTTAACCGCCCGAAATTCATTTAAAAAATCCCCGTGGGGTTCGAGGTTTCGAACCGCCAAACCTACAGAATGGGACCCCGGCACGCTGTTCCCCTCCCCATCGCGGGGTGTGGTGTGGTGTGTGTTAAAAGCAGAGAAATTAAAAGTGCGGCTGTGGGTTGGTGATGCGCTAATGAAAAGACCAGCATCGCTACCACTCAGTATTTTTAAAATCACGTGCAATATTAGGTAGTATGTTTTGTTTTCCTGTAGTATGTATGTGTGCTTTTAGTAGGGTATGGGGTTCCTGTTCATGTATGTGTGTTGTATGTACAAAATAAACGGTTCACAAAGGGAAAATAAAAAGACAAAAAAAAAAAAAACTACCTAAAAAAATTTTTTGGGTTAATTAAAAAATTTTTTTTGTCCTTGTAATTTGTACTAGTATTCCGGGCCCCTTTTAAATTTTTCCTTTTTTAACGAAAAGTCCTAAATTTAAATTTTTTTTCCTCTTTTTTTCCCTTTCCCACTTATTTTTTTTTTTTTTTTTTCTTTTTTTTTAGCTGCAAGTGTAAGTGAAAATTATCTGAGTCAGTAAAAAGGGGTAAAGTACTTAAAATGGTTTTAAAGGAAAATAAGTTAAAGGGAAACCCGGAAAGGGAAACAAAATAATGCATAAATTTACGGGGGGTGTTTTTTTTTTGGGGTATTTAAAGAGAGAAATTTTAAAAGCGTTTTTTTATACCCTCCCTCTCGCATCTACCCCCCGACCCCTTTTAAAGACCCTCTCTATCCCCCCCCAAATTCTGCCCCCCTCCCCCTTTAAAAAACCCCTCCCCCACACTCCCCTAAAACGCCCCCCCTCCTAAACCCCCTTTAAATGACCCCCCCTACCCCCCCCCCTTAACAAAACCCCTCCCCCTTTAAAAAACCCCCCCTTATTCCCCCCTTTTAACCCCCCCCCCCCTTCCCTCTTTAAATGCCCCTCCTTATCCCCCCTCTCTAAGCCCCCACCCCCCCCCCCTTTAAAATTTCCCTCCCTAAAAACCCCCCTCTAACTAAACCCCCCCCCCCTTTTAAAAAACCCTCCATACCCCCTTACCCCCCCCCTCCCCCCCCCTCTTTAAATTGACCCCCTTTATACCCCCTCTCTAAGCCCCAAAACCCCCCCCTCCCCTTAAATGCCCAACCCCTTTATCCCCCTCCAAACCCCCCCTTTTCCCTCCCCCATTAAAGGGGAACCCTCCCTATACCCCTTTTAAACCCCCCCCCCCCCTAAACCGACCCCTTTAAATGACCCCCCCTATTTTCCCCCCTCAAATTTAAAACCCCCCCCCCTTTTTAAAATTTCCCCCTCCCATACCCCCCCTCAAAACACCCTTTCCCCTCACCTCGCCCTTCTCGCACAAACAGAGACAAAGAACCGAACACTGATTTTCACGAAAATAAAATCTTTCGATAATTTAAAACTCTTGGCTTTATTTCTATGAAATTTAAAAAAAATTTACACACACACACCACCACACACACAAACAACACACACAAACACACACAAACAAAACCCCCACACACACACACACAAAACCACCACCCCACACACACACACAAAACACACACACACACCAAAACAAACCACACAAATTTAAAAAACACACACACACACACCCCCACAGGGGCTCCCCAAAACATACTTTACACCTTCCCTATTAAAAACACACACACACACACACACCTTACCACAGACAAAACACACACACAAAACACACAACAACGACACAAACCCTCAAAACCCCACACCCCACAAACCCATCACAACAACCCCCACACACCAAACAATTAGTTAAATTTTACATGACCTGAACCCTAAATTTTGACCGCTCTCACACGGAAAAAAATTTCATTATAAAACGAGTGTTGGGTGCTTTTGAACGGAGGGGGGAGGGAAGGGGGGGGGGAAGGGGGGGTGGGGAGAGAGAGAGAGAGAGAGGGGAGAGAGGGGAGAGAGAAAAGAAAAGAGAGGGGAGAGAGAGAGAAGGGGAAAAGAGAGAGAGAAGAGAGAGAGGAGGGGAGAGAGAGAGAGAGAGAGAGAAGAGAGGGGAGAGAGAAGAGAGAAGAGAAAAGAGAGAGAGAGGAGAGAAGAGAGAAGATATTTGGTGCTCTTTTAATAGTAGGCGTTTCTGTCATGAAAATAAAATTTTTTTATCATTTGGGTTTTTGAAAAAAAGGCGGGGTGCGTTTATAGGATCGGGACTAATCTGTGTGTGCGTGTGTGTTGTGTTTTGGGTGTTGTGTGGTGTGTGTGTTGGTGTGTGTGTGTGTGTGGTGTGTGTGTGTGTTTTATACAATATAGTAGAAAGTGGTAAGTGTGAAAAATGTGGACGTGTGTGTATGTGTGTTGTATGTATGTTGCGTGTGTGTGGTGTGTGGTGTGTGGTGTGTGTGTGTGTGTGTGTGGTGTGTGTGTGTGTGGTGTGTGTGTGTGTGAGTGTGTTTTATGTTGTGTGTTTTGTGTGTGTGGATGTATGTATGTATGTATGTATGTATGTATGTATGTATGTATGTATGTTGTGTGTGTGTGTGTGTTGTTGTGTGTGTGTGTGTGTGTCTGTGGTGTGTGTGTGTGTGTGTGTGTGTTTGTGTTGTGTGTGTGTGTGTGTGTGTGTGTGTGTGTGTGTGTCTTTCCCACCCATGGTCTTGTCCACGCGAGCTGGCTCGCGATCGCCATTTTTCCCACCCCTCACAGTGCGAGCTTGGAGCTCATTATTACCGATCTTTGGGCAATGCTGGACCCCTCACACACCACACACCCCCAATCCCCTTGCTCCAAGGGGGACATACCGCCTAATTTAACAGTGGAAAAATCCCCGAGAATGAGTGTGTGTGTGTGTGTGTGTGTGTGTGGTGTGTGTGTGTGTGTGTGTGTGTGTGTGTGTGTGTGTGTGTGTGTGTGTTGTGGTGTTGTGTGTTGTTGTGTCTGTGTGTGTGTGTGTGTGTTGTGTTTGTGTGTGTGACTTTAATTCGTTAAACCCAAATGCATATATGTAGTAAAAAGTATTTATTATGTGATATGTTTCCTCCATTTTTCGTTTTTTATGTTTTTCTTTTTTCATAAAAATATAGAGTAAACAATTTCAGGTGATTATAACTTTTTCCCCAACTTCAGTTTTTTTCTTCTTTTCTCTCTCTCTCTCTCCCTCTCTCTTCTCTCTCCTCTCCCTCTCTCTCTCTCTTCTCTCCTCTCTCTCTCTTCTCTCTCTCTCGTCTCTCTCTCTCTCTCTCTCTCCTCTCTCTCGTCTCTCTCTCTCTCTCTCTCTCTCGCTCTCTCTCTCTCTCTCTCTTTTCAACGAATAATAAATAACGTAAACATATTTCACATTGCCTCATATTGCAACCCTTTCTATCTCTTCTTCATACCTTTAATTTTTCCGTCGCATATATTTTATAAGATACCGTCTTTCTTTTGCAAACCTTGTGAAGCTCGTCTCAGTAAGATTTGGAGACATTTTTGAAAACCACAAATATGACGATCATATTATTTATTAACAGAATACTTATCAGTATTTTTATCTTATCTTAGCGGTTTTGGGTGATTTTCTTCTCTCTCATTTCCCTACTTTCATACTTTCTACTACTTACTTACTACTACTACTTACTTTCTACTTTCTTTTACTACTACTTACTACTTTCTTACTTTCTGTTACTACTACTTACTTTCCTAACTTATTATTACCTTCTAACCTTTTCCTTTTCTCTTACTCTTTTCTCTCTATTTATATGTTATTTGTAATACTCTCACTCTAGTCTTTGTGTGAGTATTCCGGGATTTGTTTTTGTTTACTGTTGTTGTAATAGATGGTGCCTGTTTGAAAATAAATAATATCAAGGAAAGTGAAGTGTAAACATGATGCCACACAAATGATGGACACTGAAGAGAAACTGTAGTTTTTTTTTTTTTTTTTTAATCACAAGGAACTGGCCAAGGGCACAACAAAAATGGGTAACACAAAGCCCGCTTAGTTGCCAGTTCCTATAAAGAAGACAGTAGGAGAATAAAATAAAAACAGAGGGGTAGGCCAATTTAGTTCGGGAGGTGTCTTGTTACTCTTCTTTTGAAAGGATTTAAGTCATAGGAAAGTGGAAAAATAGAAGCAGGAAGAGAGTTCCAGAGTTTACCAGTGAAAGGGATGAAAGAGTAAAGATACTGATTAACTCTTGCATTAGGAAGATGGACAGAATAGGAATGAGAATGAGTAGAAAGTCTTGTGCAGCGAGGCCGCGGGAGGGGGGAGGCATGCAGTTAGCAAGTTCAGAAGAGCTGTGAGCATGCAAATAACGGTAGAAGAGAGCAAGAGAAGCAACATTGCGGCGGTGATTTAAGGATTGAAGACAGCCAGTCAGAGGAGAGGAGTTGATGAGACGAAAAGCTTTTGACTCAACCCTGTTTAGGAGAGCTGTATGAGTGGATCCTCCCCCCAAACATGTGAGACATACTCCATACATGGGCGGATAAGGCCCCTGTAGAGAGCAAGCAATTGGGAGGGAGAAAAAAAAGGACGCAGACGCCACAGCACACCTAACTTCTTAGAAGCTGTTTTAGCAAGAGATGAGATGTGAGATTTCCAGTTCAGATTTTCAGTAAAGGATAGTCCTAGAATGTTCATTGTAGAAGAAGGAGACAGTTGAGTGTCATTGAAGAAGAGGGGATAGTTATCTGGTAGGTTTTGTCGAGTAGATAGGTGAAGAAATTGGGTTTTTGAGGCATTGAACAAAACAAGGTTTGCTTTGCCCCAATCAGAAATTATAGAAAGATCAGAAGTTAGGCGCTCGGTGGCATCTCTCCATGAATCACTTAGTTCCTGTTGAGTTGGACGTCTAATAAACGACGTTGAAAAATGCAGGGTAGAATCATCAGCGTAGGAGTGGATAGGGCTTTGAGTTAGACTTAGAAGATCATTAATAAATAATAGAAAGAGAGTGGGTGATAGGACAGAACCCTGGGGAACACCACTATTGATAAATTTAGGAGAAGAACAATGTCCGTCTACAGTAGCTGCAATAGAACAGTTTGAAAGGAAACTTAAAATGAAGGTACAGAGAGAAGGATAGAAACCGAATGAGGGTAGTTTGGAAATTAAAGATTTGTGCCAGACTCTATCAAAAGCTTTTGATATGTCAAGGGCAACAGCAAAAGTTTCACCGAAACCCCTAAAGGAGGATGACCAAGATTCATTAAGGACAGCTAGAAGATCGCCAGTAGATCGCCCTTTACGGAAACCGTACTGACGATCAGATAGAAGATTGTGAGCAGATAGATGCTTAAGAATCTTCTCATTAAGTATAGATTCAAAAACTTTAGAAAGGCAGGAAGTCAAAGCTATAGGACGGTAGTTTGAAGGATTAGAACGGTCACCCTTCTTAGGAACAGGTTGGATGTGAGCAAACTTCCAGCAAGAAGGAAAGGTGGAAGTAGATAGATAAAGACGGAAAAGTTTGACCAGGCAGGGTGCAAGCACAGAAGCACAGTTTTTGAGAACAATAGGAGGGACTCCTATTGAGGGACGGAGTGGATCACCACTTATCCAGTGGTAAAAACAATGCCAGAAAGTGGAAAAAAAAAGTTTCTTTTAACTCAGAAAACGTAATTGATGGTTATAATATGTGATATATTTATTAATCGTTAGTAAAAAGGATTAATTACAGTATAAACTTTTAATCGGATACTCTTTTATGCTTGTTACTATATTGCTCTGAAAAGCTCTTATTAAGACATATTATTTACTATGTATGTTAATAATGGAGTTACGTAAGGGTTCTGTCTATCCCGTCACTTAATAATATTCGTCACTTACTTTTTACATAATATTCATCACTTACTTTTTACATAATATTCGTCACCTACTTTTTACATAATATTCATCGCTTACTGTTTACATAATATTCATCACTTACTGTTTACATAATATTCATCAATTACTTTTTACATAATATTCGTCACCTACTTTTTACATAATATTCATCGCTCACTGTTTACATAATATTCATCACTCACTGTTTACATAATATTCATCACTTACTGTTTACATAATATTCATCAATTACTTTTTACATAATATTCGTCACTCACTGTTTACATAATATTCATCGCTCACTGTTTACATAATATTCATCGCTCACTGCTTACATAATATTCATCGCTCACTGTTTACATAATATTCATCGCTCACTGTTTACATAATATTCATCACTTACTGTTTACATAATATTCATCAATTACTTTTTACATAATATTCGTCACTCACTGTTTACATAATATTGATCACTTACTCTTTACATAATATTCATCAATTACTTTTTACATAATATTCGTCACTCACTGTTTACATAACATTCATCGCTCACTGTTTACATAATATTCATCACTTACTGTTTACATAATATTCATCAATTACTTTTTACATAATATTCGTCACTCACTGTTTACATAATATTCATCACCTATTTTTACATAATATTCGTCACTTACTGTTTACATAATATTCATCACTTACTGTTTACATAATATTCGTCACTTACTGTTTACATAATATTCATCACTTACTGTTTACATAATATTCGTCACTTACTTTTTACATAATATTCATCACTTACTTTTTACATAATATTCGTCACCTACTTCTATAATAATATAAGCGAAAGTGTGTCTGTCTGTCTGTCTGTGTGTGTGTGTGTGTGTGTGTGTGTGTGTGTGTGTGTGTGTGTGTGGTATAGGTTCCGCCCCCCGTGGCGCAATCACCTCATATGGCACATTTTTGGGAACCGGGTTGACCAGGGGAAGGTTTAAGCCCACTTATGAGATGATTCGATCACTTTTTTTTTTTTTTTTTTTTAGCAGCCTATTAGCGATAATTGTGAGAAAAAAAAGTGGGTTGCGAGAATTGAGGAAACCTTGATGTAGGGTGATGGGTAATGGGTGAGTGAATGGGTGGGGTGATGGGTAATGGGTGTGGGGTGATGGGTGAGTGAATGGGTGGGGGGTGATGGGTTGGGGGTGATGGGTGATGGGTGATTGATTGATTGATTGATTGATAATTTTTTATTGGCCTTAATATTATACAAGTTATTATACATGTAGAGAAAATGTCAAAGCCTTTGTCCATTGAGTCGTAACTCTTTTATGGACTTTATGCTAAAATAAGAGGTCAGCAGATGTAGCGTGTAGGACGGCCTAATGCTAATTTACATATGAAAAACTAAATTAAATAAAAAAAATTATATTCCCTACTTAATTTTATCAATTAAATTAAATAAATTTAATAAGTATATTAAAGAATATACACAAACAAGCATTCATACCATAACAGTACACATACATAATAGTACTGATAAAGAGATCAATGATAATTATCACATTAATTATACAAATCACAATTATAATAATAATAAATTAATTTTAATAGTTACTTTTCAACTTTTCTTTTATTGCAGTTTAAATGGATTTAATTCTTTATTCCTTACATCATCTGGAAGTTTGTTCCACAGTTTAGTTCCCCGAGTGAGAACACTTTGTTGAGCATGGGAAGTTCTACACAATGGAAGTTTGAGATTATTGGTTCGTCTGGTTTGTATGCTATGCGTTGTGGTCTGAAAACCACTGTCAATTTTGTATGTATTCAACGCCTTATAAACAAAAGTTATAGTCTGATAGTCTATAATATCATGTAATTTTAGAAGTTTCAACTCACGAAAGATTGGGCTTGTGTGGTCATACCGATTACTAGAGGACATTATGCGAACTAATTTTTTCTGATTTACAAATAGTTGATCAATATATGTTTTATATGCCCCACCCCAGATAGCTGAACAGTACAATAAATATGGATATGCTAATGATAAATAAATATGTCTTAAACCTTCAATATTACAATGGTTTCGTATTCTATATATTACACCTATTATTTTGAAATATTATTCATTACATTCTCTATGTGTGTTTTCCATCTTAGCTTGCTATCAATAACAACTCCAAGGAATTTAGCTTCTTGTACCTCTTTAATAATGAGATTATCAATTTTGATATTGTTGCATTGTGTGTGTGTCATGTGTGAATGTGACAGCATACAGTGAGTTTTATTGATATTTAATGTTAACTTGTTACATTTTAACCAATTAGCAACATGTACTAATTCAGTGTTCATTGTATTTCTTAGATCATTTAAATCCCTTCCCTGTAGAAAAATGGTAGTGTCATCAGCAAAAAGTAAAAATTTAAGATTTTTGGTACATAGAGTTATGTCATTGATGTAAATTAAAAATAATAATGGTCCTAGGACAGATCCTTGTGGCACACCACAAGTAAGACTTTTGTACGACGATGCACTACTATTAAAGACTGTATACTGGTTCCTGCCGCTGAGATAACTTTCAAACCATCTGAAGACTGGTCCACGAATACCGTAAATCATTAGTTTCTTTAATAAAATGGAGTGATTAATAGTATCAAAAGCTTTAGATAAATCACAAAAAATAGTTAATTGATACATTTTACTATCTATTGCATTATATATGTTTTGGCAAAGGTGGTGTACTGCGAGTTCTATCGAATATTTAGGTCGAAACCCATATTGATTATCTGTTAGAAGTAAGTTTTCTGTTAAATAATTCATTAATCTATTTGCAATAATCTTTTGAGGGAATAGGGAGGGTGAGGTGAATAGGGAGGGTGAGGGAATAGGTGGGGGGTAATGGGTAATCTATAATAATATAAGCGAAAGTGTGTCTGTCTGTATGTCTGTCTGTGTGTGTGTGTGTGTGTGTGTGTGTGTGTGTGTGTGTGTGTGTGTGTGTGTGTGTGTGTGTGTGTGTGTGTGTGTGTGGTATAGGTTCCGCC